>MU155204.1:0-145988 GCA_015484465.1 Pholiota conissans
GGATGAATCCTCCCCCTTGACTCTTTATCATATTGGGTGACAAAAAGAAAGAATGTTAGGCAAATGGAAAAAGAAATGGGGGAGGAGGATAGGTGATTGTGCGACGTGCGTGCAACCCGGAATATGCCGGCTCGGGAATTACCGGCGCGTTTAGCGTTTCACTTGATGGCTGGAGCTCGAGGTTAAAAGAACGAGTCTATAAATATAGACTCGTAATCACTTCGCAACATATCGATGCATTCACTGATGCTGCTCTTAGTCCTGAACATTGTTGTAACACCACCCATCCGAGAGCTTTACAGTGCTCATTCCTTTTATCACCGTAACCTCCACAACTATATCTTCACCTTTGATAACAATTAACCCATATCAAATTTGCTCTATGAAACAGTTGTACATACATATTTGCACAACGATCATCTTTCTTTCCTTCTCCAATTCTTCTCTTCTCTCTTTGTATTCATTGTGCTCTTCACGAATTAGGTGACTGTTCTACACTGTTGGACATTCAGAATGGGCACCACTACTTTCTCAACTACACATAAACAATACAGTATATAGGAATTTTGCTGCTGTACGTTTACTGATATCTACGTACGATCTGCAAACAATGATACCTCCTGAGCCTTCATTTGAATTGCATAAACCTCATCTGCCTTGTAGCGGGCTATGCCGCTTGTCGGCCTTACCAGCGTTATTGTCTATATGCATGTCCTATGTACTTATCAAGTATGTAAATACACGCGTTCGGATGCTTCTAATGAACATCAGGAAAGCTGAATACAAGGGAAAACGAATTACAGCAAATGCTTCACAAGACGACTTATAATTAGGGTATTAAGTTCGTCACAGGTACAATTAACGACCTACAACGATCCGGTAGCTGCACGCACGGCCTGCAAAACATCCTCCACGAGATCCTCCACCTCCTCCACGCCCACACTAAGACGCACGAGGTTGTCGCCAATGCCAAGGAGTGCCCGGTCTGCTGATGGTATACTTCCATGCGTCATCTGGGCCGGGTGCTCTGCCAGACTCTCTACACCGCCGAGCGATTCGGCGAGCGTGAATAACCGCGTGGCGGTCAAAAACTTGTCAGCCTCCGCTTGGCCTCCGCGGATTCTGAACGAGATCATGCCACTAAAGGGGAACCCTTCAGCTGGCGGAACGTCGCTGCCTCCCGACGGCCCGTCAATAAATTTCCGGGCGTGGGGGCTTAGCATACGCCACGCTAGTGCGTTTTTCGCGCGCGAGTACTCCGTCTTGCCCGGTAGACCGGGGTAAATGACCTCCTCAACGCCGCTGACGCTCTCCAGAGCCCGCGCGACGGTCAGCGCATTGAGACCGTGCTGCTTCATGCGGAGGTGAAGAGTTTTTGCGCCGCGCTGGGCGAGCCAGCAGTCATATGGGCTGGGAACGGCGCCAATCGCGTTCTGGAGGAAGCGCAGCTTCTCTGAGAAGGCGGCTTGGCTAGCGGGGAGGATGAGGGCGCCCATTACGACGTCGGAGTGTCCGTTGATGTATTTCGTGAGAGAATGCATCACTACATCTGCGCCGAGCAGGAGCGGGGATGAGTAAAAGGGTGAGAGGAAAGTGTTGTCGACGAGGACGATGGGGCGCGATGGGTGCGAGTGCGCTAGGCGGGCGATGCGAGGGATGTCGATTAGCCTAAGGGTGGGATTGGTCGGGGATTCTATCCAGATAAGCTAGACTTCGTTATTAATAAACCGATGGTACAATTTGAGCTCAAGCTCGCGCACCTTGGTGTTTTCTCTGAACGACGCAATGATTTCGTCGTCGCCAGCCGTCTCAAGGTCCAAAAATGTCGCTTCCAGACCTTGGTTCTCGGACGCGACGCGGCGAATATAACGGAAAGTTCCTCCGTAGACGTCGTTGACGCTGACGATGTGGGCGTTCGGGCCTAGAGCTTGTAAGACAGTCGCTGTTGTCGATGAGCCAGATGCGAATGCTAGTGCGCTGGCGCCGCCAGCCTCGATCGAAGCAAGGGTAGCTTCGAGGGCATTTCTATTGGGGTTTCCGGAACGAGAGTATTCAAACCCCTGAAAGCAGTCAGCCAAATACCTTCAGGAGATGCATCTCGCTTACCTTGTGCACGCCAATGGCTTGCTGTTTGTAGGTTGTACTCAGCGATATAGGCGGGATCACAGCGCCAGTCTCTTCATTTGCTTCAGATCCAACGTGGATGGCCCTGGTCCCGAAGCCGTCAACATGTTTCTTGATATGATGATGGGTGAAACCATTCGTATGCACGCCGTTGCCGTTGACCAGATCGATGGAAGGAGTCATTATAAGCGATGATGATGGTCAGGAATGAGATGAAAATTTCGGCAGTTCATAAGGAGTTTATATACAAGGTGATTATGAACCATTTCGCGGCTAGATGGAGCGGGTCAAGCGCTGGTCCATTGCAAATTATGGCGAGCTCGCTGACGGATATTTTCCACGTGCTCCGAGCCAGCCACAATGATTGCCCGCTCGATTACATATCCTCCTCCACGCACGTCAAGATTTGAGTCATCTCATTCAGAGCTGTAAGGCGTTTTCTTTTGTCCATTCTTCGGACCATGGAGCCAGCTTGAGCAAAGACAGACTTCTTCTTTCAAGTTAGTCTAATCGAATGAAGTGTGTACGTATACGGATGCCCGAAAGGCGAAGCGTGGCTTCAAGGTACTTGCCGGAGTACTCACATGTTTAGCCCTTTTCGATAGCATGCTCTCGATCGGGCCATGCGCATCGACTCTTTTTTTTTTAGGGAAAATAGTTTCGCATGGCCAAAAGAATAAGACAGTAAGAAATAGAGTAACTCCACGAAATAAAAAAAGGAAAAGATGACATGGGGAGTCAGACGGAGAACAGGTTATCCATATAGCGTGAGAAAACAAATCATGTGTCTCACCGGATCCCAATTTGATTATGAATTTGAAATTCGAACTAACGAACCTCCACCAGAACGTAAACGCCAAACCAGGCCGCCAGTTCGCATCCAATGTCAATCCTTAGCCGGCCTTGAGGTGAATTCCAATCGGACGTCTATGGCTTCAGATTTCTCTTTCTGAAAAGGTCGCAAGAAAGCGGGTGCACGCTTTTCTGAATGGAGCTTTGAAAATTAGCTAGTCAAACCTTGGGCATATCGATATCGGTGTCGCTTGCTATAAACTTGACGGAGGCCACAACCAGCTCTCCTGCATGAGCTGGTCCTGATGTTGGTGGTCCGCTGTGGTTCGGTTGAAACTATGGACTACGCGCAACGGTGTCTTGTGACACCTTCTGAACAACTCGATACGATAGCCTTTCTCTCAATCTCCTTCCAGGACAAACGTACTTTGTGCGCTTCTCACTTGAAGCTACGACCCTGCCACTTTTACTTTCCTGGTAAGTCCAGATTATCATTTCATTCTGGCATATCTTCGCTGAACTCCTTCCTTAAAGTGAGCTAATGACTGCAAATGCAGAGATAGTACAATTCGGTGGGTTAAGATACCATAGATGAAGTCCGACCTTCATTTGTATGCTTTCCGACTGATGATACTGTCGAAACCCGCTTTGGTTTCCAACCTTTCGTTGTTTGGCCTCCACCACTCAAGATTCCCAGATTTAACTCTAGATTCGATGACCGCTAACGTCCATCCTCAATCAAATTTATCTTTGAAGATTTCATCGTGGCGCTCTTCCGAAGTCCGTTTCATCCATATCCATCTTATCTCTTGTCTTTCAACACCCAAGTCTATTAATGGAACGAAAATACACTTCCTAACAGGTACCTAGTCGTGGCGCCCTTGACTCTTTCTTTATGTTTTAGAAGCGCCCAACAGAAGCTTCTCGCGGGCCTAAAATTCGTTCGGCATGCTTTTGCCACTGAGCACTCCGATCATCAAGAGAAGTATACGCACCATGCGCAGAACGTTGTCATCAGCATACAGGATCACTTGTGACCACTTCAATACTCAGGCGAAGTCTAAAGTCAAGTTGTTATCATACATGGTATGTTTCATCATCAGGAACTGAGGGCCGGGCGGTGCCGTGTCGCAAGGATACGATTCCGGTGCGACTATGGCAGTGCCAGCCCAGTCAACGACGCCAAGCAACATCTCCCATCAAACGTAAGTGGAGTAAATTATTCATAGTCTGACGAGAAATTCCTACATAAGACCCTAGGTTGCGGAGTTCCTGATTCCCCATTAAACGGCAGGCCCGTCATGCATATCTTCCGAGCTGGTCTCTTTGCTATCGCAATAACTATCGCGCTCTGCACCTCACTCACATCGGGGGTTCCGCTTCCTATCGCGAGCTCACTCTCAAACAAACACTCAATCTCATCCGTCTCGCGAACAACACAACTTCGCCATCATGTGGGATCGCATGCGCCAGTTACTAATGAGCGCGCTCAGCGTACCTTCGCAATCAAGAAACAGCCCGCCTCGCTATCCGAAAGCGATGGTGTGCCCTCGCCGGATATCGTAGGTCTGGAGCGTCGTAATATCTTTTCCAAAATCAAGAAAGCATTCAAGGTAAATGCGCTATATATCGGTTTTTACTAAGACGCTCATCATATTTGACCAAAGAAAATTGGTCACGGGATTAAACATGGTATTCTAGTCTTTCCTGTTCATTTGAATAAAATTTTAAACGAATTTTGCAGCTTTCCAGAAAGTAGGGAAAGGAATTAAGAAAGGTATGCATATACATTGCTGCAATCGGACACAGACGTACTGAGTCTACTTTTCAGTGGCTAAGAAGGTCGGAAGTGGTATCAAGAAAGGTATGACCATCAGCGCAATATCTGATCGGCGCAAGCGAACTTACGCTACACAGTGGCCAAGAAAGTCGGAGGTGGCATCAAGAAAGGTACGGACATCGGAGTAATGCTTGATCGGAGCACATGCACTGACGATGCATAAACAGTGGCTAAGAAAGTCGGCAGGGGTATCAAAAAAGGTAAGGGCTTTCGACTTTAAGTGCAGCAAATGTACTGAAATTACGCAGTGGCCAAGAAAGTTGGACACGGAATCAAGACAGGTAACTTCTCTTCCAAGTGTTCTATGAGATAGAACTCAGATAGACTTCACGAACAGCTGCCAAGAAAGTTGGCCACTTCGTTAAAACCACTGGAGCTAAGATCGCCAAAGTCGGCCTCAAGGTTTGGTCCACCGCCCAGAAACTGGCTTCCAAGGTCGTCCAGTTTATTCCCGTCGTCGGCAAGCCTTTGAGTAAAGTGCTCGATGGCGCAAGTGCTGTGACGAACGCCGCGTCCAACGCCATCCACGCCAAGATCGGTGGCAAGCTCGGTAAGGCGATGAAGGTCATGGACAAGACGCGAAAGATCGCTGGGTACATTCCACGTGAACTTCCCGAGGATGCACTTGAAGAACGCGAATTGGAAGAGCTCGATGCCCGATATGATTATCTGGATGATGTCGATGTCACGTCCAGGGAAGTTTACGACGACGATTCAGTGTTCTATGCGAGGGATTGGAACGAATTTGGAGTGGGAGAATTCTGACCTCTGAGTTAATGGACTACCGTCATTCCAGGGCTTTGGACGTCGCCATCGGAGGGCTGGTAATCGGTGCAATTTCTTATGGGAACTGGTGGAAGGCAAGACCCCAGGCTACTGTTGTAATCATTGCATTTGTACATTATTACTGGTTATAGGTCGTCGTTGCACAAGACCACTTCGTCGATGTCGAGAAAACGCACCGCATGTCTGAAACGATCAAGTGAGGTCGAAACTCAAGCGCTCAAGGGAGGTCGCGGTGGCAATGATCATCAAAGAGCTGAAAGATGGCATACACGGCATGCGAATTGCTTTCGCTGAAAGTTCCGAGCGCATCACGAGTCCCCGAAACCACCCTTGCCTCCGGATCCCTTCATTCTGCGCTGTCAACCGCTTTCCCTGTACTATTCAGCCAATTCGGGTGATATGGCGTCAATATAGAGCACTTCGGACAGACAAAATGAACGAACAATAAACAGCATATGCAGGCACATTCGGGGTCTTGTTCTCAGACGATACTTATTGCAAATTACTGGAGAAGAGGAATCTCCGCCCCTGTCGATACGATTAAATATAAACGCAGCGCCAAAGCACATTCACCCACATAGACGGCAGGTCCGTCATGGTGCACTTCTACCCTCGAGCTGGTCTCGTAGCGCTGATTGTCTCCTCAATCTTTACATTAATCTTGGCAGCGCCAGTACCTATAGTCAATAATGACTCACGACACTCGAAATCTCTCTCCCCTCCTTCTGGGCAACGCTCCTCCGTGGATCATACACATCAAGGAAAACTAGCTTCTATAATTGGCTCTGAACCGGGCTCCACTGGACCGACCTACTATGAAGATATATCTGTTTTGGAGAAGCGAGGAAAGAAGGCAAAGGCGGCACCTGCGCCCAAAAAATCTGCACCGAAACAGAAGGCAGCTCCGAAACAGAAAGCCCCGAAGCAGAAAGCCGCCCCGAAACAGCGAGCTGCGCCGAAGAAGTCCGCCCAGAAGAGTTCCGCCCCTGGCGCGCCAAAGCCTCATCACAAGAGTATAGCTGAGAAATTCCGCGTGAGTCATGCTGGCTTTCTCGAACCATCCCAGCTGTTTATGTTTGACATTTGTTACTGTAGGACTTTGGTCGGAAAGTTAAACATGGTTTCCAGGTGCGTAAGGATATTATCTGAGTGTTTCGCCTTCTTATGTGTGATATTCTGTAGAGTCTGGGACACAAGATCAAATCAGGATTCCAGGTCAGTGGAGCTCTCTGCAATACGTCCGTATAGCTTATGCTATTTCTACGCTTTAGAAATTCGGTCAAAAGGTCAAGGCAGGGTTCCAGGTGCGCACCAACAATTTCCGCTATGATATATACGCTTAATCCACTTTATGCTTTAGAAATTCGGACAGAAAGCTAAGGTTGCGTTCAAGGTACGCCTCAAAAGCAACGATCGAGATATGTTATTCACCATCACTCGTGCAAACTTCACACCTCTACAGAAAGTCGGTCATTGGTTTAAAACAACTGGAGCCAAGATTGCGAAATTTGGCCTCAAAGTTTGGTCCACAGTGCAAAAGATCGGGGCTAAAATCGTCAAGTTCATCCCCGGCGTTGGTCCAGTCCTCAGTAAAGGACTCGAGGCAGCAAGCTACGCAACGAACAAGGCGTCCAATGCCATCCACGTCAGCCTCGGAAAGAAGATGGACAAAGGCATGTCGGTCATGGACAAGGTGCAGAAGGTCGCTGGATATGTCCCTCGTGATCTGGCGGACGTCGAATTCGATGAGAGGGATGATATTTTCGACTGGGATCTGGACGCCCGGGAGGAGTTTTTCGAGTTTGAAGAGAGAAATTGGATTCATGATGATGAGGGAGTGTATCTATAGCGCTCACAGGAATCGAAATCATAATTCATGGGTGACATGCTTGATTCAAATGTGTTTATGATTCCACTGATCCATGTAGTATACGAGGCGGCTGGTAAGCTATTATGAAGATACAAGACCAGCTTCCACCGTCTCTAACACAACGTTCCAAAGTTAGGCATCCTTAAACATCACGGTTCATAATCAACTATTCCTTCGTGAGACAGGAATAATGGAGGCAGGGCGTAATAAAGGAGGCTGTCGTATGCTTGTAATTAGCTGTGAGTGAGGCAACGTCTGGACTGCGGGCGCAAGGTGGAGGAAGTTAACTCTTCCTGGCCTCGTGTCTTTAATAGATAACGTCGGCAATGCTCGGCATTGAAATTCCTGATGTGATGTCGTCATGATTGATCGACAAACCTGCCAATCAGAGGCAAGAATAATGCACTTCTTTACAACACCCTCCGGAGAAGGTATTTTGAACTTCAGAAACAGCTGCTGTGTTTCGAAAATCCCTCGTATAATTTATTAGACGCATTCATATCCCTCTATAAGCGTAATCCTTCATTAAGCACAAGGTTGGGCAACGGAATCTGTAGAATTAAAAGAACGCAACGCGGCCATCACCGGGTTGCCGGCACTTCGAAAATATTCCAGGCTCTGTCTCTCTTGTTGTCTTGTCCTTCCCAGGTCATTCGTCCTTGCTGTCCTAAGCCTTCCTTCCCCTTCTGCTTCCCCTTCCTCGCTTCCCTTTAATAACCCACACTCGTTTGCTATACCAACGAAAGACTTCGTACTTCAAATCGTGAGTTTTGTTGACTTTTTCAGTAGCCCAACCATCCTTGCAAGAATAGCGCATTAACCCCTGTAAAATTGCCACCTAGCAATGGTTCGATTCTCCCTCGCCAGCGTTCTCGCAGCCTCTGCATTGTTGCTTTCCTCCGTCGGACACGTTGCTGCTGACTTGCAGATCACCAGCCCATCGTCGTCCATCTGGTGGGGTGTGTCATGTCTCTGCTGTCTCTTGCTATGGATTAGAATACTCACGTTTTGATGATATACAGTCGCTCAATCCCAAAATCTTATCTCATGGACATGCCACGATACCACCATCGGCAACTTCACTGTACTGTGCGTACATATATATATTCACCTTATTCCCGAATACATTGTAATCCTTGTCTATGCTCATCACAACTTCAGGGTCTCCAACACCGACCCGAAAATTGCTGTCGCCCCTCAGGCCATCATCTCCATCCAGCAGAACTTTGATTGCTCGATCATCGTTACTCAAGACCAGGCCAACCAAGCTGCTGGTACTGGTTGGCTCATCCTTCTGGCCAACCCTTTCAACAGCACCGATGTGCGTATTCATCTGCATCATATCTTACTCTTCTGTGGCCTCTAAATCCCCCCTGCCTATTTGCAGGTCTACGCCACTTCCGAGCCCTTTGAGATCAAGCCTCTTGGCTCTCTTTACCCTTCCCAGGTGACACCCAGTGACGCGTCTGTCGCCTCCTCCGGAACTGGCACTAGCACTGGCACCAGCTCGACTTCTAAGCCCACTTCTGGTGCTCTCTCGGTTCACGGTGCAGGACTCGGCATGGGCTTTATTGGCGGAGCCTTCGCTGCTGCTATGGGCGTTTGGGCTTGAGCTGGAGATTTGCCGAGCAGCGGACATTTTACCAGTGTTGTCCACATTCTATTCTACGTCCTTGTCATGTTTCCGTTCATTGAACTTTGAGGATTTGTTATGGATTTTGCGTCTTTTTTTGTTGCCCGTATCCTTTTCGTCTATTGGTACGTTGCTGTTTTTATTAGTATGTTTGTATGTCGTTGGACTATTTTACATTGTGGCGCCTTGTGCATTAGATCTTTCTGATTTTTTCTGCCAGAAAAGATTAGAACATTGAACACGGGCAGACCGACGTTGGTTGTTGGCTGCTATCCTCTGCTACTTGGTCTTGGTCTTTCTCAAACCGATTTCGCGACGGGTGATCTTGTTATGAGGCTATCCAAGGATCCTTATTTCTCAGGACGTTGTGAGGCGGTCAGAGTTGTCTGAGGTGCTTTTTCTGCACATAGTTTCGTCGAGGGAATCATTTGGTTCGCTCTTGTGAAACGTGAGACACTCCCAGTGCAACACAGGATACGCGCTGAGATACTGATGAAAGACTTTAGCTGAACACACGCGCATATATTGTACCAGCGAGCTTCCAGATTGTCATTGGAATGGATCCTGGAAGGGGAAGCCTGGGCACTATATCGACTGCTGGTTAATGGTAAAGCCCTCACCACACAAAACTCGGTGATGCTATCGCTCTATCAAGTATTTTTCCTTCACCACCGTTTCTTTCTAGACCGTCTGGTGAAGTTGCTGCGGTTCTCGCTTTCGTATCATGTTGCATAAAGTGTTGAGGTACATGGTCAGGTTTTGAACGGATTTTATGCATCGACGTGTGAATTCGGGCAGAAGGCGGGCGAGCGAGCGAGATTGGCCCTTGAGGCTTAATCAAATGAATGGCACCAACTGCCAATATGCCGGTGCGATTCTAGTTCCAAACTTAAAAATTTCGAGAGGTACGCATTTATTCTGAGGACTGGTATGTCAAGGGGAGGTGGTGGGTGTGGAGAGACCAAGACGCGCGAGCCCGCGTCGCGTTGAATCGCATCACATGGTTTGCTCTGGGCCGCTGGAGAATCTCCACTCAACTTGACCTTCCACTCAAACTTGACCCTACATAGCATCTCGAAGAAACTACTCGCTTCACAATCTAGAAATAGACGTTTTTCTCACATGTACTCTCAGAAGGCGTCGTTTGGTTCAACGAGTCCGACATGCACTGGAGCGTTGGCTACCTGAACGACCTGAACGAAATCCTCGATGTAGATATACGCGAGTATATGCACTTCTGGCCAAACCACTCTGAATCCAATCACAAGTGAGTAACTTAACCTACAACAAATCGTCAAAATAACAGCGAAACTAACAGGTTGAAGAAAAAAATGTGAACAGAGTAGGAACCACCAACTCAGAACCCAAAGACCCGGTTCAAAAATGTGGGCCTCGTTTTGACAGGTGTCCCCACCATATCATCGTCATAATGTATCTTCACATTCCCATTCCGTACATCCACTGTCAGCTCGTCGCCCCCCCAGCCGTTACCAGCATCCGACCAGCGCGAGAAGTCGCCCAGGAAGCAGCGTCGCGTAGCGTCGACCTCACCGAAGGTAGTAAGGCTCCGGTTTATGCCGTCGGAGAAGCGCACTGAACCATGCCTATGCGCAACGATGATGGGCCCGTGGAAGTTTCGTGGAATGTGTAAACGGACGTCGCCATTGACTGAATTAGCGTGTAGAACGAACGCACTCCGTTCTGCGAGGCCATGCTTTTTTTTTGGAGAAGCTGAAGGTAAGCTCTCTTGCTCGCTTATCGAGGTATTCACGCACGATTTTAGCGGTGATTCCACCATGCGTCGACTTCAGGTGCATCAGCACCTTTTTATTTCTCTTCCCCGCATTCGCTACCTCACCCATCCCGTTCGCCACTTCATCGATCAGGGTCACGTCCACATACACATGTCCATGCGTCGACTCCAGCCGTAAATTCTTCCGCGTCTCCTCCGTCTCCCCTGGAGCGAGTGGCGGGCGAAGGAATGCCGGCACGAAAAGCGACGGATCAATGATAAGCGTCTCCTTGATAGAAGTGTGGATGCGCGATATCGAGACATAGTTGGCGGTTTTGGCGGCGGCAATCGAGGGAGCTGGAGGTTGCAGAGAGGCGTAGGTTGGCGGTGGCTCCTGCTGTGAGGACATTCAGACTAGATACTGGGTAAGACGCATTGGAATGCAATACTCACGTTGGCTTGTTCCTGCTCCTCTGCAATCCTCCGCGCCTCAAGCGCCTCGACTTGCTTGTCGTCCAACAAGATCATCCTCAGGAAGAAAAGTAAAGGGTGAGGGTTTTCTGGATCACGATTGTAGCTACAGGCCGCCCGCTGTATGTAGGAGTATCAGTGACACTTGACAGGCGCCAGTTGAATTGCTCAAGGGTCGCCGAATAACGTGTCCAAAACAATTGCAACAGCTGCAAGGAAGTGATAATTGAAGAGAAACCGTATTCAACAAAAAGCTCGCACACAGTGCTCTGGGCACCCCTCCCAGCTGCTTACCACTGCCAGGCCCGCGGAATCTGTGCGTGTGATCTCAAGGGTAAGTGATCACACGAATTCGGCCACCTTTTCTCTCATGGAGACACCGGGCGAATGGGATTTCGATGCAAAATGTGGTGTGAACAGGCATGCATTTCTCCGGTAATCATGCAGTCCCATATCTGCCGCCTCAACGCTCAGGATAATTCTATTGGGAAACCCACCTTTCTCGAGAAACCCACCTATTGCCAGTTTTTCCGGGGTCCTTCCCAGAAAGATAGTATCAGGCCTGCCGTGCTACCGGCGTGTCGGCACGTCACGGCAATGTCCACGGTTTCTGCGCTGCTGGATTGAGCGACACTTCACCACCGAGGGATCTAATTCTAAGGTTGAAAAAGTACATAAAAGTAAAGATATAATGGTTTTCTATGCATTTAATATATTTTTTATGGCCTCTGGTGAGGACTGGCGACAGAAGAAAGTGCGGCCAAAGAGTGTTATACGCGACTCTTTGCATGCATCCCAGTGACGTAGCCCCCAAATATGAGTGCCCGAAACATGCAGCAAGAGTGTATAGACATAAAAAGTACAATATATGTGATTTTAAGGTGTATCTGCATTGTGAAAATTTGCTTTTTTGCATGATGAAGTGTTCCACACCAGAGAAGAGCTTTGCGCAACCTTTGCGCTTAATTCTCCGCACCCTGCGCAAGGTATATGCCATTGTTCATGTTGATTTTCTATCGGTAGATGCTTTAGATTCACTCTCAACTACTTCTAACAGATCCTTTAGAAGGACGTCGTAGCAAGACTGGAAGAAGGTGCAGTGTGTCGTCAAGTAGGACACTATAGGGTAACATTTCCAATCCTCGCTCAAGGAAAATTATAGTAATATAGCATATATTAATAACTGTATACTTCTACAAGCTGTGAAATACAATGGCGTATTCATATTTTTGTGCATAGCGCGACCGACGACGCACGAACTCGCGCGCTCTACTGGGACCCCGTACTGCCGCGACATGCCGCTGATGCGACAATACGGCAAAACGCGACTGGGTTTCCCACTGGAACTGGGTCTCCTGATAAGCGTTTGCGGAAACCCAGGGTTTCTCGAGAAAGGTGGGTTTCCCAATAGAATTATCCCAACGCTCATATTCAATATAATGTTGTAACTGTTGCGACCGAAGGACAGGGGTGATATATGTATATGAAGTCACCTTCAAAATGGAATACCACGGAAGTAAATCTTGAGTAGATGGCCCTCTGCACTGTGTATATAGTTGAGTATCTGTTTAGAAATTCAGGAGAGTGGCAGCGATACCTTGCGACATAGTTGCAATAACACCCCACATTACTGTGACTCTTTAATTGAAGGCCTGAGCCGGATTAACTCGAGAAAGAAGAAAAGATATCCCTAGATCTTGAGGAGACCTCAATATTTGAGACAAAATATCGAACAGCAAGCATTCAAGAACACCCTGGCGCCGGCGACATCCTCCAACATCCCGGTTTGATTTCTCGAACTTGGTGCTGACATGCTTTTGTCTAGAATAGTGTCCAAAATAGATTGGACTTGACAAGAAGATAAACAATCACTTATAGATAATTCTGGACCGTTTCTCCGCACGATTTGTTTTAGACATGGCCGTCGTCGTCGAAGGAGCGCAGGCGAGCCATCTTCGAGACTCTCCGTCCCGTGATATGATCTCATCGATGGGTCTCTGATGATCTACGGATATCGCCGAGATGGATAAGTACTCCCCGAACGTAAATCTTTCCCTTCTTTTCCTCGCGACCCTTCCTCGTCTCATCCAACATGTCCAACGTCTACGTAAGTTCCGTCGCCCCCGCCACTCTTCCCCCAGTCGTGGTCGAGAACGGGGAAACTCGCGCGATGCGCAGATTAGAAATCTAACGAGTTTATTTTAGTTCGATATCACCATCGGCGGCGCGCCCTCTGGACGCATTGTCTTCAAGCTCTACGATGATGTCGTTCCCAAGACCGCCCGCAACTTCCGCGAGCTCGCCACTGGCCAAAATGGCTACGGATACGCCGGTTCGGGCTTCCACCGTGTCATCCCCCAGTTCATGCTCCAGGGTGGAGACTTCACCAGGCATAACGGCACTGGTGGCAAGTCCATCTACGGCGAGAAGTTTGCTGGTGAGATTTCTTAGTCCTTTTTGGGCCGATTGGGTGCGATTCCTCATGCGAGATTTCCGTAGATGAGAACTTCACTCTCAAGCACTCCAAGCCCGGTCTCCTGTCGATGGCCAACGCCGGCAAGAACACTAATGGCTCTCAGTTCTTCATCACCACCGTCGTCACCTCCTGGTTGGATGGCGCCCACGTCGTTTTCGGTGCGTTTTATCGTAAAGATCTACGAATATAATTAACATTGATTATTTCAGGCGAAGTCGTTGATGGCATGGACCTCGTGAAAATGATCGAGAGTCTTGGCTCTGCTTCAGGCAAGACTTCGAAGGAAATTAAGATCTCCGCTAGCGGAACTGTTTAAATATGTATATTAAGATAAATTGTTCAAGATTAAGTAGAGTGATACCTGTATTATCTTCTGTGGTGACTTAGAGTGATCTCACAGCGACGCGTCTACACATATGCGCGTCAAGTCCATCGATCAGAACCTACCATAAGTACAGTCTTGAACTTTCGCACAGAAATAAGCTCCTCTACCCTTGCTATTTTTGATACAAGCTAGGATTGTCTGTTTCCGGTTATACATTCCTACATAGTTCTTACATGTTACAGTTGATAATAGTTACACAACGCCGCTGGCGGCGATGGTGACGGGCTTGCTGAGTTTTCCAGAGGCAGACCCGAGCGCTTCAATCTGCTTCACTATATCAGACCCTTCAACAACCTCGCCTAATCAAAGGGTGCATATATAAATAACCTGTGGAGTACATGTGGAGAAAAGGGAACTTGGCGCACCAAAGACAACGTGTGCGCCGTCAAGCCAGGAGGTAACGACAGTGGTAATGAAGAATTGGGAGCCGTTGGTGTTCTTGCCAGCGTTGGCCATAGAGAGCAAGCCGGGCTTGGAGTGCTTGAGTGAGAAGTTCTCGTCTAGTAATAGATGTTAATGGTCAAGACAGAGTCTTATGGATGTAACGTCGCACCAGCGAACTTCTCGCCGTAGATGGACTTTCCACCGGTGCCGTTGTGGTTGGTGAAGTCTCCGCCCTGAAGCATGAACTTGGGAATTACGCGGTGGAAGCCCGAGCCGGCGTATCCGTAGCCATTCTGGCCAGTGGCGAGCTCGCGGAAGTTGCGAGCAGTCTTGGGGACAACATCGTCGTACAACTTGAAGACGATGCGGCCAGCGGGCTGGTCACCGATTTTGACGTCGAACTAAGCATATAAGGGCGTCGTCAGTTCATGGTTCTGATCTTTTATCGGGATGCGGGACATGTAGATAAAGACCACAGCCAGTGTATAGGCAACGAGATGCCTAATCTAGCCGGGATGCAGATCGCGGGCTCTCTGCTGCGATCTGACTCTGGAAGTATAATCAAAGACGCATTGGAGACTCACATAAACGTTAGCCATAGCTGATGAGTGGGATCGTAAATGTTCGAAAGAGAGCCAACGATGGTGCGATACACCTCCGCACCCAGTTTATAAAAGCCCGTCGGGGATTCCCGATGGGATCATTCATCATCATCGTCTTCGCCGGCGACATGATACATATGGCTGCTTATGTAGTTTGGGTTATGCATGTCGAGCTCTGTACCCCATTCGTCAAGGTGGGGTGCTCGCGGTTCACGAACGTTCGGCGGCGAGGCTGTATACATGCGCCGGAGAGTGAAATAGGCGTGGAATCATCTGGCCTGTCTGAATGGTAATTCATCGGTGTTAAAATTATGGGGCATTCACACCAATAGAATAGTCTACTTGGTACCTTACTCAATGGTCTTTGGACCTCCTGTTCGTTAGCTTTCCCATGTACACCGAAGAATAATATTTGAGTACATCAGGGGTTTCAGTTTTCCCGAAAAGGTGCGCATGTATACTATATATGGTAACTGATTAAAACATTGCAAGGCTCAGAGTGCGCCATAAACCCACGTAAACGAATTCACAAATTTTACTCCAAGTATAGTCCAGTGGATGAGGGAATATAACGATTTCGTGCCCAAGTAACAGATAAGATAAGATAAGATAAAAGGACAAATTGTAATTTGTCATTGAGTCCGGGCCGGATGCCGGCTGGGAGTTGCGCGACTACTGGCACGAACACGAACTTTTCTCTCAACCAGCTCTTGCCTACGGTCCTTGCCCTCGGATGGCTCTCTAGGACGAACGCGTTTGCTTTAATTGAAGAGAACTAAACGCCTCGTCGTAACGTTCAATTGTGCAGGAAATGGTTTCTACAAGTAGTCTGGAACGGACGCCTCTTCTGGCAACAAACGGCCAAGAGGTGGCTCACGACATTGACGGCACTCACGGTGGATCCGCCTTAGATGGAATCGCAATACATAGGGGTGAAGGTGTGCAAGACTTTTCGTTTACTTGTGTGCAAATAGAGGCGAATTTGCTGACTGCAGTTTCGGTTCAGCCAACGCAAATGGAGAGAGTTACGATAATGTGCCGAAAGGCAAACGACAGCTGGGTGCGCCTACATGTTGCATTCCTTATTTGAAAAATGAATTGACTCAATGAGATATTAGGACTGTTTAGCGCCGCATTCCTCATCTTTAATCGGGTCATTGGCACGGGGTACGGCCCATTGAGCAACATCTGACATCGACAACCCCCAAACTGATGAGACCACTGCTATAGAATTTATGCTACGCCAAGCAGCATATTGAAGTCGGCAGGGAGTGTAGGGGTTGCCCTGTCTATGTGGCTTGTCGGTGCTCTTATCGCCGCATGTGGAACCGCCGTGTACATCGAATTGGGAACAGTCAGTTTTGCGTTTTGTTCACTAAGAATCGAAGAAAACTTACTTCAATGTTGAAGGGTCTTCCACGGAGTGGAGGAGAGAAAAACTATTTAGAATATATATATCGGAGACCAAAGTTCCTGGTGACATGTACATTCACCGCGTATACCCTGATAATGGTGCGTTCTATTCTCCACGGTCATGGTACATTGCCATTCAAAAACCACAATTCCGAACTAGGGGACCGCCACCGCAAATAGCGTCGTTTTCAGTGAATGTACGCGCCCATCTCTGAATCATGGCTACGTAAAGCATGCCAATCACACCTCTTAGACATTCTACACTCCCTCTCCATCGAGCCAACGTGGTTTCATACTCGCCTCACCGCCTTCTCATGTTTAACCTTCGTATGCATCGTCCACGGCAGCCTGCTGAAGTGGGGCCTGCGCTTGCAGAACGCGCTTGGGATGCTCAAGCTCGTAGTGTTGGCTTTGATCTCGATATCTGGACTTCTCTGCCTTGCGGGATTTCGTGACGTTCAAGTCGGTGACGAGTACGAGAAACCCGAGAACTTCAATTCTTGGGAGAATCTCTGGAAGGGTTCGGGTACCGGGGCGAATGCGTTTGTGAGTGGACTGTATAACGTTATTTGGTGAGTGTCAGCGCCATTTTCATTTCGGTATTTCAATTCATGCTTAAGAGGATAGGTCGTTCATTGGCTACTCAAATGCCAACTATGCACTATCAGAGGTTCGGGATCCTGTACGCACCATCAGGCGCGCTGCTCCACTCGCCATGTTTTCCGTCAGTGCCGTGTATCTGTTCATCAACATCGCCTACTTTGCCGTCGTGTCGAAAACAGATATCCTGGAAAGCCGGAGAATTGTTGCGTTAGTATTTGAATTTCTCTCCGCGGTACATTTCTGACTGTACTCTTACAGCGCACTCTATTTTAGGAATCTCTTTGGACCTGCTACCGAGAGAGTGCATACATCTAGCAGAATTGATTGTATCATATTGCACGCTAATATTTGTCTTTACAGGCTCTCAGTGCTTTCATTGCACTATCAACTCTAGGAAACCTATTGGCTGGACAATTTTCGCAAGGACGAGGTAAGACCTGCCCAAATACCAAACAATTTCTCTTCTTGACCATGATCATCCCCATCCCAGTGATCCAAGAATTAGGTCGAGAGGGAATCCTCCCTTATGCGTCCTGGTTTGCAAGTAACAAGCCGTTCGGCGCTCCTCTCGCTGGACTATTTACTCAGTACCTCGTATCTTGCACTTTCTTGTTCGCCGTCCCACCTGGCGACGCATATCTATTTTTAATTAGCCGTAAGTGCTCTCATTTATGCGTCGTATTTCGTAAAAGTTTGATACCATCCCCGTTGTTATTGTAGTCTCATCGTACTCTCTGTCGCTTATCAACACTGCTGTCGCGCTCGGCTTGATCTTGCTATATACTCGCTCCTACCGCATCTGGGACTGGAACCCTCCCTTCCATGCTCCCAAAATCATCGTGCTTCTTTTTCTGATCTCCAATCTTTTCCTCGTTCTTGTTCCATTCTTTCCTCCTATTCTAGGATCCCGAACGTACGAAAGACTTCCGTATTGGGTGAGTGCCTCTTCCTAGTCTCCTCTCGATATGATTAATATATCTCTTTCTAGTCTCATTCTGTTGGAGGCTTCGCCGTATCGTTTTTCGGCCTTGCGTACTGGTACATTTGGGCGATATGGCGCCCGAAGGCAAAAGGATACAGACTTGAGCGTGAATGGGTTTTGCAGTCTGATGGGGTGTCCCGATTTGCGTTCCGTAAAGTTTCGTTGACTGCTGCAGAGGAATCAGCCGAGTGAATTCGATGTGGATGTACATGTATTTATATTCTATGAATAAGTGTTTCGTCTTTTTCTACTTGTCTATGGATTGCATCTCATGATCAGTCGATCAACGTATAGGCTGTAGATGGGAATCATGGGATGAGATTTTCCATCTGACTGCGTTGCCAACGATTAAGACTTCTGCTTTCACTGCACATAGAACACGAGGTGTAAGTAGGGTTTGCAATCCATATTATATCGACTGGTTTTGAGATCGCTTATCGGCATTCCTTGTGAATCAATGGAGCACTACCTCAGAAGCGGTTATTCGTCGTATCTGACGACCATTGGCGTCGTGTAAGCTAGAAGAAACTATTTTTATCCAAGATCTTCTTCCATCAACTTCTCGTTCTTTGATTCAGCGAAGCACCGCCCTCTCATCACCACGCTTTCTGCCATATTTTCTTGCCATTGTTGTAAAATTCTAGATACAATCCCTCCTCCAGGATCCTCGTTTACCATGTGTGTGTGCGTCTATCTCAAGTCTGCTTAGCCCAGGTTATTGTCATCGCCAAGGAACGGTCCTTTTAACCAGAGCAAGCAGGGATGATCGCGTTGATTGACTTTCTGTTTATATAACACAGGTATCGTCAATCTTGTCAGGAACTTTGCGAAGTTGCCAGGAACCTATTTCTAAACAGCGCAAGCCATGCGAACGCCGAGAAGATTGGGGAGTTTTGCCCAGCTATGCTTCTTGTTCTCTCCTCACCATGAGCCTCCTTGATTATGATGGTTTAACAACCGCACGAGATATGTGAGTAGCCCTCTGTCCTTCTGGTTCATATGCGCGCATACATTGCGTACGCGACAACGTTTAGCTGATGACGATTCATCACAGACAGGTGCACGACTATCTCCATGTGCTCGCTGTCTGTTAGTCCTCAGTCGAAGTTATATCTGGGCGACATTTCAAAGGCTGACCACCTCTTCCACATGCAGCTTGCCTTTTCTACGACCATGCCATTACTTTCGGTATGCTGATCGGACGTCTTTCCATCAAATTGTGGTACTGAAGAATCGTTGACAGGCCAAGAGATTGACTACATCTGGAAACGACCCAAGAACCGCAGTTCGTATTGGTTTTTTGCGAATCGATATTTGGCGTCCGTTGGAAATATTGCAGTTACCGTATTGGGGTTCACTTCTCTATCGATCCAGGTATTTTTCTTGATCTTGTCAAATCGCATGCGTGCTTATTGGTTCTTGCAGAGGTTGGTCACATTTCTTTCGGCGTTTTTGGCAAGCGTATTCAACAATCCCACTCTATCTCAAGTTGCAAGAGATATAGCACATTCCGCCAGGCGCTACTGATTGGAAACCAAGTGGTTGTGTGCAGTAAGCATTTGCTTCATCTCGAAGACAACACATTGACGTCTTCTCAGTTTTACTCACACTGCGAATATATGCGCTGTATGGATGCTCGTTGCGAATATTGGCGTACCTAATAGGCAGTGGAGTTGTCCTTCTGATCGCGTCACTGGTGAACTATCTCATCACTGTTGTGGAGAATCCCGCTTACTGGTTTTTCCCCCAGTGGGCCTTATTTGGGCAGAAAAGTGCACCTTCGGGAGGAGGAAGCGGGTGTCATGTAGCATTATCAAGTGGATCGTATGTCTTCAATTTTGTCGTTCTCTCCTCAACCTTACATTGGAATTTAGTGCGAAACGTACCATACTCTGTTAATTCCCTACAGATATACAGAAACTGACCTCCTTATTCTAAAGGTTTGGCTGGCACGTGGGAGGCTCTCTTCATCTACGACTCGATAATCTTTTCCTTGACGATTCTGAAGACATGGAAAGCACGACGTGATCATAACATCACTGGAATTAGCATTCCTTTGATATCACTCATGTTGCGCGATGGTAAGATCAGTCATATCTCTGTTTACTCTTCGTTTATCATTCTATTTGTCGCCTGTAGGTGCTGTATACTTCGCGTAAGAGACAGATCCCTGTCAGCGTAGAAACATTTACTGATCATACCAAATAGTGTAATGGCCCTGTGTAATCTCGCGAACATCTTAACATTCTACGTGCGTCCTGCTTGTTTTTTTTTTTTTGGCCATCGTGCTCGTTTCAACTATTTGCTTTCAACAGCTCGCCGGTGTATGTATCATTTCTGTTAGCCATTGCCAGATGCGTTCATTGAATACCGATACATCTAGCCCTTTCTAAGAGGAGGCCTATCAACATTTGCGAGCTGGTGTGTGCATTTACTCGTGTTTCTAAAAGTACTTGAGAGCGTCTTAACTTTGGAATATCGTTTCTCTAGCATATCTGTTATCATGATGAGCCGTCTCACTCTGAATCTGCATCAGACTGCAGATAGAGGACTCCTTAGCACAGACGCGCACAGCTCAGGATCCCACTATCATTCTACGTGGACTGATAGTTTGGATATTGTTAGCCCCGAGTCGATGGCTTATGACATGGAACAAAATCCCCGACGAAGCTCTGGATCACGGCGGCATAGCAAACCTCCTCCACGACAATAACCTCATCCTTCTAATTCTCCAAAATTAAGAGAATCGGGAGACGATCGAATGAAAACTCCCTGTATACAAGTACATGTATGTCCTAATTCCTATCATACGTGGAATCTACTTTATACCCTACCCATCCGGTGTTATATTGCACTTGCTCATCACTGGACAAGCTTCTGCATCAACTTTCGGCGAGCTTCAACGCATTGCTCGGGAGTCGCTAGGACAAAGTCTCTCTTCAAGTAGGCATGAGGCTTGGGGTCCCTGAATCCTCGAGCTTGAGTAACCTTCACATCGTCAATAATGTTGACGCCCTACGATCTCAGTCAGATTTTTGCGCTTGCTTAAAAAAAATCACAAAACTAGTACCGTGATAAGTGAGGTCTTCACTCCAAACACCGCATCCGAGCTGAGATAGGGGTCTCCTTCAAAGAACAGCGATGTTGTCAACCCCTCAAAGCCGGCAGCCGAAATTTGGACATGCAGGTGTGCGGGCCGATATACATGACGCCCAAGTACATTCATCATTTTACCGACGGTGCCGTCATCAGGGATGGGGTATGAAACGGGCCTATGACGTAGGTGAGCGCTTAAATTCAGGCGACCGTGTAAATATGGTAAGAGCGGAACTCACACAACTGCGCGAAAAGAGTATGAACCGTCATCTGCCGTATAGAGACGCCCTCTGCAGTCTGGTTCGGTGCGGTTTTCGTACTAATATTGAAGTGTTGATTATTCTATTTATTTGGAGCAAGGACGTAGCCATACCTGAGTGTCGTATTGTCCATGTCCATCCGTTTCCCAAGTATCGATCATGGCATGTGGGATTGGGTTTCCCTCCGTATCAAGGACACGGCCCTCGACGAATAAATAGTCTCCCTTTCCTTCAGATGCGATCGAGTCTCCGAGTGCAACTGTATGCCATACAAAATGAATTAATTGAACATTCATTAATTTGCTTCGTAGTAGGATCATCACACGCACCATCATGTCTGTCTTCTGCAAAGAATGGTCCAAGAACAGTGGATTCGGTTGCGCCGGCAGGCTTTGCGTTGTTGATTGAGTCGACAAGCATGGTGACTCCCAAAGTATCGGACAGAAGAATAAATTCTGTGAGTTCACGACATCAAACACTGCGGACATTTCTCTGAAAAGTGCTTGCGTACCTTGGCGAATGTCGGTACACATCTGTCCCGTTTGAGTTAGGAAGTTTATGGCCGTCCTATAAGGGTGCATTCATTAGCATTTGGTGTGCGCTTCTGAACAACTTCATCTGAAACATACAACCACTCGTCATTGGTCAACGCCGTTTCTCGAACAAAGGCATGTAGATGGTTGATCTGGAAGTCGCGCTCTTCAATTTGTCTTATCGTTTCAAAAGAGTGCCGCAAAACTTACCAAGCTCGTGAGCACAAATTTGGCCCTGTCATCCTTGCCTGCAAGTCAAATCAGCAAGATGAATTCCAGCATTCCGAAGGCAAACTTGCAGTCGATATTCATAGCATGGACATTTGCGGTGATCGATTCAGCATTCATATCCGTATTCTTTGGCAATTTGGAAAGGTCAAAGCCGTTATTCCTCGCCTTTTCCTCTGCTGCTTTTATCGGATCCATTTCTTTGTTTGATTTAGTGATTTCCGACTGCGCGCGACTGGTGTACGAAGAGGAGGGTAGGATTGCCGATCGGTTGATAGATCCTCTGTCAACAAACTCGTCTCACCTTTATACAACCCTGTTTAAGGATGTAAATGAAATGACAGAGTGCGTCGATGAATAAGAGGATGATTAATCCGTAGACATCCACCCAATCTATCAGCTGACTGCCTCAGTTATTCGAGGAACTATTTCCCATCGGAAGTTCATAAACGACACCTGGTGTGCTGCAGTACGGTGAATAGTTCATGTCAACTCCCATCTGATCCCACGATGTGCGGAGTAAAATACTTTTGTAAACTTCGTAGAGTTCATGAGACTAGAGGAATGCGGTTTCATTCGAGTATGAAGTTGTCATGAGGTATGTAAAGTATGGGTACATGTAGATGAGATCAGCAACAGCATGTCAGTGAAAGAACCTTCCAAAAAATCCGGAAGCTTTGGGCTTCGACGGCGCAGGCTGATCGTTTTCGTCAATGAAATAGATATTTACGCTTCCATTTCTTGCGTCGATAGTGAGCTCATCACCCGTCCACTTCGCATCGTTCTCCCACTCCGTTGGGTCAAAGTGGCCAATGAAGCTCCGCTGTACATGGTTCACGTCGGAGAACGGGGTCACGCAGGCCTGTAAAGCGCTTGTCAGTCGGATGGACCCGTTCATCCTGGTGATAATCATAGGACCGCGGAAAGAGCGAGGGAGGTATACTCTGATACGACCGTTCGCTGAGGATGTTGAGATCGACATAGGTAGGCGAATCTTCGTCGGGTCTGTCGAAGCGACTGCGTGCTTACAATTGCGAATTGCAGTAAGACAAGATGTGAAGAGTTGATAAAAATATTTTTACTCACCACCTTCGTCGAAACCGACCCGTTTTTAGATGACGTCTCAATCAATACTCTGTTCCGCCGTTGAGGTTCGACCTGGCTGGCAAGGACGTATACCCGGGCATCGACGCTCCCGTTGTGAGATGACAGCAATATATTCTTCCTCGTCTCTTCGGTTTCATTTGACAGCAAAGGAGGCATCAGTGCTGGTGGAACCATCATGGAAGGATCGATTATCCATGAACCTGAGACACTCTCGTTCTGGCGGGATAGAGAGACGAAATTACAGGATTTGATATCTGGTAGAGGGTGTGATGTCGATGCGAAAGGCGTGGAATTTTCCGAATCGACTTGAGAGTAATCCGGGGGTGGATCCTGGGCGAAAAATTGTCACAAGAACGTTGAATATTCAAAAAAAGAGACTCACTGATGGGTCCGCAGGAGCTTTAGCCGCTTCTGCTCTCAGTTTATTATCGAGCGCCGGTTCGTTTTCTTGTAGGACGATCATAGTGGTAAAAGTTGGGGGTTAGAATGAACACTCAATGAAGAGAAAGCCTTTTTGTATGGTTTCGGATGGTAAGCCAATAGCGCAGCTCCCTGCTGGTGATAGTGATAAAGATGTCAGGTGCGCAGTCAAATGAGAGCTGCGGGCAGCCCCGCCATTCCCAGGGAAATCGGCGGGCCGGAACGACCGTTTGCGACCGTTTTGAGCGCACGTGACTAAGAACTCCAGATTGAGACAAGTCTCGCGCGCCTAACGGACGTAACCGGAGACACCGACCGAAACTTTGACATACATGGGACACTATTTGGCCAAATTTCTCAGATTTTGGTCATATTCCCTGGGCTCTCAAGTGCAAAAACAGGGCATCCGAACACCCTGGAAATAGTGTTGCCGCGGTTCGACTCGGTCTGGTTACGGTCTGACTTCACCGGTTTTGGCAATTATTTGTAACCAGACCGAGCCGGACCGCGGTTAACCGTCTGGAGTCAATGGTTTGATACCTATTTTAGACTGCAATGTTAGATCATTGAATTTTAGAGAGTTTTATCTAAAGGTTAGGTTTAAAACCATTGCCGTCAAAGGAATACAACACGAAACCCATTTATATGGTAAATTTGAGGCGTTTAATGTATCCTCTCAGTAAATGTCGTTCACATTAGAATTTGCGTGACACTTACGACGCCCGACTTTGTGTCACGCGTTAATGTGCGTCACAGCGCACTGCCAGTAACACATTTCCCTCCAGAGGACAAACAAAGCTCATGATAGAGATAATTCATTGTTAATACAACTCATATATAGGGAGTAAAAGCATTTTGTGGTTTAAAAGTTACTTAAAGAACGAGAACATGTCTATTCCAATAACCTGTCTTTTGGCCCAAAAAGGAAACGGTTGGACATGGCTTAAACCGTTTGGAGACGTGAGAAGTCGGTGGAACCGCGGTCCGGCTAAAACGGCTTCAAAACGGTCTGGTTAGGCGGTTTGAGCCGAGTCGCACCAAACCGCGGCAACACTACCTGGAAATGACGAGAACATGTATTGTGCGCGTGACTACCATAACTACATAATTCTTAAATCTCCGCTTGAAAAGAGTGGTCCGGACTCCGGAGTGCGATGATTTTTTAATGTTTTGTTAATTGCCAACCTTCCCCTTCCTGACCGAGCTTTCTGACCATTGCACATAAATGCTACCCTAACACCGAGATCCGCCATGGAAAATCACCTGCGTTGTAAAGAACAAAGCACTAAACCTGACTTCAACATTGAAAAGTTGAACGCGTTACGATGTTCGACGATCCGGATTTTGTAAGTTTGTACCATATTGACGATTTGCATATCATATAGCTCTACGCTTTCCAATTTCTTCTTACTTGTCTATTGTATGCTGCTGTTCTCTGTCTATCACTCGGAACTACAATGCATATATGAACCATGCGGAACGGTCTCCCAGTCCCGGAGCTTCACTGTCTATGGTGGATGTCTTCCTGATTTCGGCCTTCTTGTTGTTCTGGTTCCAAAGGTACCAAGTATTAAGGGCGCTAATTGCTACCATCAGGACAGAGAATGCTAGAAGGACCCTTGTAGCCAGAGCGTAGCTGGGTGCTGGCGACAACGCGCCCAGGAGCCAAGTAGCAAGGATACCGCCAGAATTTGTCATGATAAAACCAATAGCAATGGCGGTGGCGCGTCGTGTATGCGGGGCTGCGTTGTTGGCACTCCATGTTGATAACGTAGGGGCAGAAAGGTATGTTCCTGGGATAGAGAAGAAGAGCGAAGCATACTGGATGTTATGGCTATGCGATTCTGAAGGATGCTTGGGTCAACTCTCCTCTAACCACGGATTGAAGCTAAATCACGCACTTAGGAACATGGAAAATCCTATCACGCAGAGGACACAGGAAAATATTGAGATAAACCCACGGCAATGATAGCGATCCGATATGTAGGCACCCAGCATGGTCACTGATACGGGCAAGGGGAAGACATCAATTTCTTATTTTCGTTGTCCAGTGGAGGTACTCACGAACAAATGCAGACGCGAACGGTGGAACGCTCATGAGCTGCGCACGATTCGAAGTAAATCCGAGGGTCTGAACGATAGATGGCGTGAAACTGCGACGTATATTATATCCTCGTTATTGAATCAGTCATTTGTATATAAACTTGAATACTCACTAAGCCATTCCGTATAAGATAGTCCCTAAGGAGCTTATTAGTGGATTGCTGTAGACTTCACCAGATGAAGAAGATTTACCAGCGAAGAAGAAAAGTATGGCTAGCATCCACACTTGTGGAAGAGCAAAAGCTCTTCCCACTTCTACCCAACTGAAGCGGTCTACATCATCATCTCTTCCAGTCGCGCCATCCTCTTTTAACTTATTGATCACATAGTCTTTTTGCCTTTGCGTTAAGAAGCTTGCATGCGCGGGGGACCTTGGAAGAAGGAAGTAGGAAGTAATTCCGAAAACAAACGTGAATAGGCCTTCAAGGATGAAAATCCAAGCCCACCCAGGACGATTTCCTATGCCATTCATATTAATGATTCCGAACGCCAAAAGGCCAGAAAATGCGCCAGACACTGACGCCGCAGAGAAAAACGCTGATATTCTGAAGACGGTGATCTATTTTTAGCTTTCAGGCTGAAGCAAAATATGGTACTTCCAACATTACCTCCATTGCAATTCTTGACGAGGGTAGAAAAAAGACAGGTAGAGAACGAGTCCAGGAAATACGCCACCTATTAATGCATTTATTTTGTTTTCGGAGAAATAACAAGACATATCTAATCACCTTCAAAGAGTCCTAGAAAGAAACGACACGCCAGGAGGCAGCTGTAAGTATGGAGAACACCTGAATTTTCATACTGTCAAAGAGATCTGAGATCCGCAAAAGAGGAGTCGGAACTCACCTTGAAGCGTAGTTACTATTCCCCACAAAGTCAGCATAGTAGGCAACATCAGATTAGGCCCGATGACCTGAACAGGAGCTCCTAGGAAGCAAGGTCTGCATGAAAACTGAATCAAAAACTCACTTTCAACAACAGGTTGGACGGTAGCTCTGCAACAATATAAGGAACGTATGTGACCGTAAGCGCGATGCTGTACTGATTATTTGTCATCTTGAGGTCTTTTTGCAGACCAGCCACCCGAGAGTTGCCAATGTTTGCACGGTCCTAGAGTATGGTAGACTGCTGGGTAAGCGACAATAAGCTCTACATGCAGATGGTTGGTTCACCCACCAAGAAAGATAGGAAGTAAAACATGGTCACGACGGGGAGCAGACATAAATCCATCTTCCTCCACACCGATTTCGCGAAGGTGGCATCGGTGGTCGGCGATGGACTGCGCAGACTAGTTTGGGACCCGATTCCTTTTTCGCCATCATCGATGAATTGCTTTGAGTCCTCCATGACGATAAAGTTCAGAAGCGAGCGGATGGAATGGGCTCACGAGTAAGAGAGTGCGTGTCCTGCCACTCCCGTGGAACTTGTATATATAGAGGTAGACACAGTTAGAGACCCTAAGGACCCCAACTCTTCCCAGATTTGTTGGCGATGTGACAGAGAAAATGTGTTATTTACTGATATACCGTGGATAATTTTTGGCCAGAATTCGCAAGCCAATAGAAGATACTTGCTGATATAGATACTTAAAAATATAAAATAAGGATCAAATCTTGATTTTGCCACATGCAACGTTCAGCAAAAAACTTCTATAGTTTCTCATGGTATGTAGGATATCGGAGAATGGTAATCCAAATTAAGGCGGTCCATCCAAGCTCCAATACTATGCAGACACGAAACCTGATTCCAATTCAAAAATGCCCGCTAGAGCTGTTACAGCTGAATGCAAAACCCTAGACACCTTCCGTATTTCCTAACTGTGCGCCAGTGTTTGTATAAACAAACATTTTTGGCATTCGCCCCGAATAGCGCTCTTCGCAGAAATCTAGCACATTATCGCCCGCGATGGTCTAAGAACTGCAGCCGGCATTGCTTGACACGGAGAAATCCCGCCTTCATACTCAAGTGAGGCATATTTCATCGTCTACAGGCGAATAAACCCTCCTCAAGGCTTGCAGGAGTTGCCATCTTCATCGAGGAGGCGCCCCACCAACGCCCCACATCCCCAATTGAGGTGCGCGCTCCCGACGTTCAGTGGAGTTGTTGCTGTACACGGCTCCCTCTCTACCTATGTCGTCACATCAGTAAAATAACACCCTCTTTGGCTTTGGCTTTTGAGACTTTCACTTTCGCTTTTGGCCGCTTCCACTTTTGGAATGCTTTTCAGTACCTTAATGACAGCTTTTCGGCGACTTTAAAGTCTTACAAGGCTTTGGCAACTTTTATTTTTGGGAGTATGTATTTTAGATTTTTAGGGCAGCGGTAAGCAGTTTTCTTCAAGGTACATTGAATAGATGCGCATACTTGCGACTCAACATGAGCTGGGCAACTGAGCGGCAGTTGCTCGGCAACTCACGGCATTGGCCGGATAAAGTCACCTGACCTTGTTTATCGGTCGACATTTGGACTTGTTCGTTTTCTCAACCAACTTGATCCTCTACCACCCCCATCCTCAGTGCCTGTCATCTCGTACCACTCTCGCCAGCAAGCTGGCCCATCTCATTGCAGCACAAGTAAGCTGCTTTGGTTCTGTGTCTTCGGTCTACTACGTCATCCATACGTAAAGTACGTAGCATGCTGAACCCGGTCCTTTCCGGCACTCTACGATTGTATGCTGAGCTCCACCTTTCGCTCGCTAAGTCTCATGTCCAGAATGCTTCGCTCACATGTCTTTACAGGATCAACTCGCATCTACAGTGCATGTAACGTGTAAAAGGTACGTATCCGGCTTCGTTCAGTTCAGTTCAGTTGAGGAGCATGCAACTTACATTTTTCAAAGCACCGATGCGACGCGACGTCCTTATGTGCTGAAGGTATGTGTTGGTTGTGTTGTGCGTCTTTGTGTGTATTCTATTCGCTCACCTCATTCCACCCATTCACTAAAACCCGCCAGGCTCATCACGGCATTGCCAACCTTACGACTCGGTTCTCGATGCTTCAATGATGGGTGGACTGTGTAGACACACCACTCGTCCAGTGGCGTGTCATTGGGGAGCGGACGATGAGAGCGAGAAACTAACACTTCGGTGAGTATACAATAACTATGCATTACAATGCTGATTATTGAGTCCTAATGTACCTGCAGGTCTCGTCCTGTTGATCAATGAAGTTATCGATATACAAGATGTCGGGTATAGGTATATGTTGTTCCCCCTTTCTGATCTTTTGGCGATTCATTCAGCTACCTCCCCTTCGCGTTGACGACAACATGGATGCGCCGCGCGACGCGTCCGTTGACTCCGATGTACTCTTCTCTTCTGGAATCCATGTCTCTGACTCACGCCTCAGTTTTCGATGCGTTGACGATGGAAAAGATAACTGCATGGCAACACATTCTCTGGGAAAGTATTCCACTGCTGGCTTCCAATATGATAACCTCCCAGGAGCCAGAGTTCAGGGTTGTGGCAACCTCGCGGATAAATAAGCATAGTAGTTATGTTGTATACCCTTCAATAGATATAATTTTATGGTCTTTGACAATATGATGCGCTTTCAAGACTCTTAGAGGCATCTTACAAACATGATTATGATGAAGCTTTGATACACTTTGCGCGCTTATAAAAGACGCCGAGACTTTGCAAGCACTTTGAAAACCTAAGGGCTTGGATTTTAAAGTGTCTCACACTTTTCAACTTTTGCCACTTTTACAGCTTTTACAAGCGTCAAAAGCGCCGAAAAGAGGATGTGTTATTTTACTGATGCAGAACTTTGTCTAAAAAGAGCTGTTTGTACAAATAAAGGCGCATTGTGCGAAATGTTGAAAGGTGTCTAGGGTTTTGCATTTAGCTGTAATAGTGACTGGTTTTTCTCAAGGTGGTGTGGGACATGAGACGCTCTTCCCGATATTTCGGTTGCTGGGTCGGTTGCCGCTCATGCCCACAATTTTTTTCTCTATCTTCGCGTAATCCATCATAGTAGATCGCGATTGCGTTCTTTGTAGCTTTTAATAAGGAATTTACACATTTGACAACGCAGCTCAAGTTCCTTAAGGCTGATCCGAGACCAATCCAGATTCTTGCTTTCGGGCACAGAAACAGAAACTAAAAAAAATTGCGCCTACTGAGTTTCGAAATCGGGACGAAGAGGAGTTGGGTCTTGACGAGTTTCTACAATCTAAATTCACGATATCACATCAGATATGCAGAGTGGATACAAAAAGTAAAAGTCTTAACCTTTGTAATCGTGACATCGTATTCGATATCGGACGGACTGAACTGCTTTCTAGCATCTAGCTCATATACAGACGAGTTCAAGATATGCTGGACATATGTCAAGATGTGAGTCAGTTGCGAGGAGAGGACAAAGCGTACAGCAGGTGTGTCGATCCCATTTTCCTAATAAAAAAAAATTCAATGTCAGACAAAGGTGATGACATGTAAGTCGTTGAGGAAGTGTACGAACTCCAAATCGAAGAGGTCCCCCTGAAGGTGGTGGACCCTGTTTCTGTTGCGAAACACTATATCCGCTGGTATACTGAGTACTCAATCTTGAGTTGAGCGTGGATAAGAGGCAATTGGCGTAAACTTTGGACAAAGCCAAATCCCAAACGAAGTTCCTTTATTTCACTTAAGATTCCTATTGGCAAGAGTTTTAGGTAGACGATACTCACAACGTGGTATGCTAGAATTTAGATAATGCTTGGGTGTTAGATATCCTCTCATAGAAACATGAAGCAGACGTACAGGAAGTGCTAAGAGTATTTGAGTAAGTGATTCACAGCATATAACGGCAAATTACTTACACATGAAGAATACAACATCTGCGATGGCAAGAAATGCTCTACAACGCAGATGTCAGATTACATACTCCTCAATTTATAGATGAAATACTAACGTCAACATTCCAGTTTGAACTGTGACTGTTGACGAGGTCATGAGAACAGCTTAATGGGCGACTGGATAATAAGAATTTACTTCGAATGATCTTGGCGATTGCATCATCCGTAGCTACGAAGCCAGTTTTGCATTTTGACTAGAGAATATCTTCAGAATACGATTTTGAATAATAGAGCATAAATTACCAATGTGAGGACTAAAACTATAGTAATCAAGACGTCGGCTATAGATGCTGAAAGGAACCATACAAGCGCAGGCCAATGGAGCTCTGGTTTACGGGCAAATAGCTTGATTTTGATCAACAAGATAGTCGTCCATGTTCCGCCCCCTACGTATGACAGTACGTCATTGAGAAAATCTCTGATGGTGGAAGAAAGCACTCACCAAGAGAGATCAAAGCAAAAGCAGTAACAGCAAATGTCAACGCTTTCGACTTCGTTAAGAGATAGATCCTCCACGCAAAAAACAACTGTATAGGCGTTGAGACTAAAACCTTCAAGAAAGAAGCATGAGCCTCTGGGGTATATTTTACACCAACACTGACTTACAATTGTTATTGGGTCTGCGTTATGTGGTAGCGTTAGTGTACAGATATCTGGAGCTGAAAACGCACCAGAAGCAAACACTTCAAGATAAAATTAGTTGTAGTTGCTTTGACAAACAAACTCAATTGCTCACGAGTTGGAAAGTAGATTGTAGCCTCCGGTAGTCCTTCGATTCAGTAGGTCATTCATCTATCGTAAATATGAGGATAGATTGTTCCTGCACACCGAATCTATCGATAAGCGGCTGAAACATTATAGCCATGTTGCAGCCTGTGTTGATAGTTTCAATGCAGAAAAGGTACAAGACCTTTGCGGAAAAAAAAGGGTATCAGGATTTTCGCGATGTCATCAATCCAAAACGTTTGCGCATACAAGTAGTTTGATCCACGAAGCATCTCTAATGGATTGGTCAACACATAGATCGACGTTGGTACAGATTCCAGTGACTGACCGCTTGTACGTAAGATAGTAATGGTATGTCTGATATCCCAAACTGGTCAGCGCCATTCGGCGAAGGTTCTCTGTAGGGCCCAACCTGTACTAGTAGAACCTATACGTCGCATTCCAGAAGGAGTGGGTATTAACATTATTCTGTAGAGCTTGAGACAACGCACCCCGTAAAGAATCATGTTGAAGAAGACTCCGATGAGCATCGGGCCGTACCTACAGATCTCCATTAATCCTTGAACCTTGAAAATGAGGACAAAGCTCACAATAGTTTGACGTTTGCCATAGTGCGAACAGAACAGGACAACGGGGAGGTAAACGCGCGAAGCAGAAATGCGGGTCTTATATTCAAACTCTGCGAGGGAAAATCAGAGCCGTACTCGGTTCGTGAAAACCTGAGTAGGCATCGTCGCCGCCGTGCGATGGGGCCCGGTGGTGCACCTACTTTGAGGAGATATCAAGTTGCTGTCACTTGGACGGCCATTGTGTCTGGCGCCAATCTTATAAAATGGAATCCATCAGTTATATGTATTTGATGAACTGACAGAAGCAGTTCCTGGGGGCCAATGTGGGGCACATATCATTCAGTTCACACAAAAGGCTAAGTATTCTGGGTAGGTTTATAACACGTACCTGCATTTCGTCACTAGAGAAAGTTTGAATGAATGACAACCGAATGTGGTCGTAGAATAAAGATTCGGAAAGGCCGCGGTTTTGGATCTATTTCTGACCCATGGCATGATGCCACGCGTTTCACGGCCCTCCTTAAAATCTTGACTATGGCCAGGTAGCCGTTCATCAATATGTATATCCAAGCTGAAGGTGTGCGCGATCAGAAAGATTAATAAATATCTGAATCGACATGTGCTTACAATGCAGGAAAACAGAACAGACGCTCAAGTACTGATCTATGACGCGGACCTTGAATCACACTAACAGTTGTGTAGAAATATTTTCTTCATCTTCGAGGTCTGTATTAATTGCGGAGGTATCTGAAAGTGAACGGAGGGAAGGTCATAAATTATAATCAAACAGCTCTAAGGTCACACGAGTCCTAAAAGTTTATAGGACTTGGGCGCTGGATTCTTGTTTTGATCATACCGCTGATTTTTCGGAGGCAAGATGAAAAATAAATCGTCGACTTGAGCACATTGTACTGTGATAATCATCATGCACACCTTTACCTAGTTTATTCCCATAATCAGTCCTCAAAAGCATCTTGGAAGAAAGATTCCTCCTCACCTAATCCAGATATCGGTGATCTAACGTAGAGTAATAATAGAAAGCAAGGGCGAGATGGTCATGGCGTCGAATTTTCAAGTCGGCATTGTCTCACTAAAGTAACTCAGTCGTCCCAGAAGGTCGCCTCTATCAAGTTACAAGAGATGCATTGAGCTGCGCTGCTCTGGTAAAGTAGAGACTGTCCCCAGTGCAAGTTTAGGCCATTGGAATTGATGCTGCAGAAATATTTTCGGATAGAAACCAGATCCGAGGAAGTCGAGCCTGCAAAGATAGGCTAAGCACCGCAAGGTTTGAAACATAGACGCAAGAGCACAGGAAAAGCAGCTATTCTGCATATGTAAGCTTTAGAATGTTTGCGGATAAGGATATGCGAAAGAGCAATGCAGAGCGATGTCATTGTTCCGAGCTTCAAATTCCGTTGGCAATGCGTTGGCGATGACGTTCTGCTTCTAAAGATGGTGGATGGTCGCAAATCTTTGGGGGCCACATCTGAAAGGGCGATATAAGAAGTCAGATTCGAGTTCCAAACGAGTCTTGCACTTGCCTGAGTGCCCATCGCATACGAGAATTTCGTGAAAGTTCAAACAAAGTTCAAAGAGAGAAAACGCCCAGAAAGGTTTGGTTCGAGTTGCGTTCGAGTTCACTAAAAGTCCCGAGTCCCACGCTGATGTCTCGCGCCGCGACCGCACTCAATGTTCTCCTCGAACATTTGCGCGCCTTTTTATTTTCTCGGCCAATATTAAGTACCGCACAACGAAATGTCTCACTATATTAACTGGATGACCAGGATCTCGACGTCAGTTTTAAGCGACCCATCAAAGTTCAAGCTTTGAGCTCGGGTCTACGCAGGACAAGCGGAATAGCGACATCGATCTTCTCGAAGAGGTCCTGGCTCATGAGCCCTGCTTTCACCATGGCCTCAAACAAATCCCTCGTCCAGACACGACAGCCGTTTACCACAGATTTCCTGTCATAAACGATATCCTTCGCGAACGCGGCCATCTGATCACGTTGCTCCCTCGTGAATGTCCCCATCGAAATCTGAAGGTTTTCCGTAGTGTCGACAGTGACACGCGAGCACAGTAACGAGACTGGATGATAGAAAGCGTAGTTCCCTGCCTGTCCTGTGAGTTGAATTACTTGTGTCACGGTCTTTGATACGCCGTCGTCGTCGGCGACTTCGCCATTCTTCCACCAGATAACGACGTGTCGGTCGCCTACGCCAGAGTAGGAATGACCTGCGGCTTGAATGAAAACTTCTTTCGGGGACTGGTCGTCAGGATATTTAGAGTAGATGCTTTGCAGGAATCTAGGAGGTTCGGTCATGGTTCAGAGTACCAAAGGAAGAGAGTCAATGAAGCAAACTGGCATTTTTAGTCAATCAATGCAACTTCATAAAGGTTTGAAACATGAAGCTTACTGTGGGGACACGCAACGTTCAAATCGATGTGGTGGCTGAAAATCTCGATGCTAACCGATTATGTAATGAATGTCCATCGATATCATTTTGTTCTCAACTTTCCAACATAATCTCATGTCATTGTACAAGACGGGCAGGTAGAAATATTCAGAAGCCCTAATAAGTAGCCACGCCAATGCCTTTTTGGAAGGGCGTCGGTAACCATGTCTTTGGACCCTCATCTTCGCTGAGCCTAACAAAACAGGGGTTAGACATTGCAGGTATATACACAAACTTGAGCTTGAAGGTTCACCTTTCCAACCCATCCGACTCTTCTGAATCACCAGACTCCGCCGCGTTCATCGCAAGCCATGGTGGCTCGGCATCAGGAAGCTCTTCTTCCTGCACAAGACCTCCTCTGAACCCAGTCGAAACCTGCCTCTCTACCAGCGACACCAGCCTGAAAAGCGGGTAAAACTCTCGCTTGCCGCTCTTACTCGTTTTCGACTTGAAATTTCCTGCTTGGGAACTATGCATCCACTTAAAATGGGTGCTGGCGGAGACGGTGTTGGGGATAGCAGGCTCGGCGGCAAGGCCGATGGTTATTGAATTGCTCTGCTTTGCGGAGAGGTAGCGCGCGTAGGATGCGCTGCGGTGTACCTCCGAGACGATGACGGAGCCTTTGGGGATGCGCTGTTCATAGAGAAGACGGCTGAGCTTTCCGGGGGTGCGGAGAGACGAGATCGTGTCGTCGTTCATGACGAGAATCGCGCCGCAGCCGGCATTGAACGTAAACGCGGCTTTCACCTTGCATTGCACGAACGCCGGAGTTTCTCTGGATGGGAATGAAGTATATATTGGATCGTCACCGCAGTAAAAGACAAACACGCACCCTGCAACAGTCAGATCACCTTCCACCTGCCGCGCGTTTTTCGACGTGATCCACGTTGCTCCTTCTATCGAGTCCTCTCCATGTTCTTCAGGTTGGGGGATCTTGTATTCGTCTGCGATACTCTCCTCGTAAATATTTCCCTCCTTCAGGAAAATGCCGCTTCCTCTTCGCCAAAAAGCCCAGGATGGCTTGCCTTGGGTGATGCGCCCGTAATCGCCGACCTGGATGGGCACTTCGGGGTCCCAGTTGGCGTACTTCCTGCTTGCACGGAATAGGAGGTCGACAAAAAGGCGTTCACTGTTTTGTGGCATATCGAAGGGCGAATTGCGGATGATTCTGTTTGGTTGGAGGAAGGGGTTGCGATGGCCATACTCTATATACGCAGCTAACTGGAGCGAAAGCTAGCATTTCTCTAACTTGGGAAAAGAACAGTTTCCGATCGTAAGTAGAGTACAATGTTTTCGACAAGGTCATAGGAAAGAGTGTGAACTCACGTTGACGGTATGTGTAACACTTCGATGATTCGTGTCATAGGGTAAACTCGTGTTTTCAAGTTAGATGTCCGCATGATCCACCGTGAGGCGCTGTTCAGTGTTCATATCGCATGAACGTTGCGAAAGGAGTTCCGCGTGCCTGCAGTGCATTCCTCGGTCGTCTCGAATTGCCAAATTTTGACCGAGTCAGATTCGAGGATTGAGATTTCATGCGCTAATTTTGTCTCTGTATAAGCAAGATGAACACAGTAAACTGAACAACGACGTACCCCGACATACCCTCTTCGAAGGAATACCTGCGCACCAAATATCACTCGCCGATTCACATATTCTATTTGCCTATGACATTTCCCGTAGTTTACGGTTTTTTTCTGACTCAAAATAAATATCCGGTGCAGAACTAAGCATACGAGTCAAATGGATTGTTAGAGTTGAGTCAGAAGAACGTTTGACGGCTTGGATCAATCGCTTAGCGCTTAGTCATCGGGTCGATAAATAGTTATCTTTCTAGCGGTGAACTAAACTTTCAACTAAACTTTCATCTTCAGCAAATATTCGACTTATGGAATCGATTTCCCCGGCTGAAATCGTGCCAACTGGTCGTATAAACGATAGTCAGCCTGTGAATCCACCAAAGCGACGGAATCCACGTCAAACGCGACCCCAAGCAAACCGTGACGATGGAAACACCCAACCCCCAGGCCCAGGAGGACAGAATCGACAACTTAGACAGCCAAAACAGCCTTCAAAGTCTAACGATGCGAGTTCGTCGACTGCAGGAGATAGCAGCAAACCTCGCGAAGGCTCTCAACCTCGTAACCCTAAGCTAAAGCAAGCACCTGCTCAGGCGGCCCCAGAAGGGAAGACCGCACCGCAACCACGACGCGATGGGAATCGCAGAAAGGCCAATTTCGGTGCTGGGTTAACCCAACCTGATGGCGCGCAATCATTGGATCCCTCTTCCAACAAGCCAGCAGAAAAACGGAAAGATAGGGACCCTAGGGACCTCGATTCCAAGGATTCGCAATCAACGAGGCCAGCGGCAAGCTCTAGCAAATCACAGGGGAAGGGTCGAGGAAAGAACCTCCCTCAAGGAGATGATTTGACATCGATTCTCATCCGCGATCTCAGCTCGCCTCCATACCCCGACTGTCCTATTTGTTTTTCTGCCATCCGTCCTGACCATGCGATCTGGTCATGTTCACCCTCGATTGCAATCGTCACTTCCAGCGACGCCCAAGTTCCTCAGTATTGCTGGACTTCTTTCCACGTGAAGTGCATTCGTTCATGGGCGGAAAAAAGCGTCAAGGAAGTTGCAGACGCGTGGAGAGCAAGAGGCGAACCCGACAAGAAAGGAGATTGGAGATGTCCGGGGTGTCAAGCGAAACGCGAAAAAGTTCCTTCAGGCTACTGGTATGTTTTCTATCTCTCTAATTGAGCGTTGTATCTGACAATTGTCCAGGTGTTTCTGTCATTCAACATCGGAACCGAAGCCTCTGCGATTATCCACGCCCCACTCATGTGGTAATTCGTGTTCGCGTCCTCGAGAAAGCCGCTGCGGCCATCCATGTCCTCTGCAATGTCACCCTGGTCCATGCCCCCCGTGTCAAATAACCACGCGTCTCGAATGCTACTGTCCGAAGAAGACCATTCTCACTTTCCGATGTGGGCTCGACGCTCGAAGTAAGACGCGTAACCTTTCGTGTGGAAAAGTCTGCGGGCGAACGCTCAACTGTGGAAAACACACTTGCGACAAAATCTGTCATGCTGGAGATTGCGATGGATGTCAAGTAACGGAAACGGCCAAATGCTTCTGCGGAAAGGAAGAGAAGGTAGTCACTTGCGGCGAAGGTCGTGAGGTTGACTGCTTCGTCGAAGGAGAGGCGCCTTGGATCGGTCGATTTAGCTGTGATAACATATGCGACAGGTATTAATATCATTTTTCTATCATCGATCGTTTCTAATACTCTCAATAATCAATACCAGGCCCTTCGATTGCGGCAAACATCAGTGCCAAAAACCATGCCATCCGCCCTCATCCAAACCAGCGATTTGCCCACGCGCTCCTTCTCAAATCACCCACTGCCCATGCGGAAAAAATACTGTTGCACCTTCTCCCTCCTCCAACACCTCCCAATACACATTCCCCGCGCGACTGGACTGCAGCGACCCTATCCCGACCTGCGGCTCCATCTGCGAGAAACCGCACGCTGCGTGCTCGCATCCCTGCACCGCGAAATGCCACACAGGCCCCTGCCCGCCATGCGTGGTGCAAATCGTGCGCCCATGCCGGTGCGGTGCGACGACAAAGAGCATGCCATGCTACGAAGTATTACAAGCGTCCGCGGCGGGTATAGAGGAGAAGGAGATCCTATGCGATCGGCCATGTCAGGTGCTCCGAGCGTGTGGCAGGCATCAGTGTAGACGGCTTTGTTGTCCGCTGGCGTCGCTGGCGATGACGGCGAAGAAGGGGAAGAAAAGAATGAACGTAGACGAAGGCCATGGGATTGGAGAGGAGCAGGGTGGTTTACATGAATGCGATCTCGTTTGTGGGAAGCCGCTTTCATGTGGAAACCATCGCTGTGAAAGAAGAGAGCATAGAGGCACTTGTCCACCTTGTCTGCAGAGCTCGTTTGAAGAGGTGAGTTTTTTTTGGAAATCCTGGCCGTCATCCCTCCATTGACCACTTTTTCGAAGCTTATATGCGCCTGTGGACGAACGGTATACGAGCCTCCAATACCCTGCGGTACTCGCATGCAATGTCACTACCCCTGCGCTCGCCCTCTTCCGCCGTGCGGCCATCCCAGCACACCGCATTCATGCCATGACGACGATGTCCCATGTCCACCCTGTGTGCATCTTGCGAGCAAGCAATGCGCATGCGGGAAGAAAATCATGCCGAACGTGCGCTGCTCGCTGGAAACGGATAAGGTGTCTTGTGGAACAGTATGCGGGAAACTCATGGCGTGCGGGTTCCACCAATGCGAAAGACTATGTCATGGCGACGAGTGTGGGCCTTGTACGGCGCCTTGCGGGAAGGCGCGTAAATCCTGGTACGTTTCTTCAATACTTTTTCCGCCCTCGATAAATTCTCATTTAACCTCTCAAACATTTTTAGTCTGCCCGATATCCATCCATGCACCCTCCCTTGTCATGCGCCCTCGAGTTGTCCAGAGACGGATAGGTGCCAGGCGCTCATCACTCTCACCTGCCCCTGCGGCCGCATTCGCCAAGCCGTGCAGTGCGGTAAGAGCGTTACATCGCGGGGAACCGCCAACACACAGGCCGCGCCGAAATGCTCCAGCGAATGTGAAATTGCGAAACGCAATGCACGGCTGGCGGACGCGTTGGGTATCAGTGTGGAGGGTAGAGGAAGCGCAGGCTCGGCGACGTATAACGATGAGGTCGTGGCGTTCGGAAGGGCGAACGTGAAATTCTTGCCGATTGTGGAAAGGGCATTTGCAGAGTGAGTTGATTTTTTTTCCCTTACCATAATTTCCTTGTACTGATACGAATGGTTGAATAGCTTCGTTACGTCCGAAAAGAAAACGCAAGTTTTGCCACATATGCCTCCAGACCGGCGAAAATTTGTTCATGATGTGTGTCTATCCAAAGTTTATGTTAACCTTGACTGATCGTCCTCTTCTAGCTCGCCGCCGTCTATAGAATAGACACGCAGATGGTTGACCAAGAACCTCATCGAAGGTAATTTTTTTCACAATGTCTAGCTGCTTCGGTTGTTCATACCCTCTGTCTACAGTGTTCAACTCCTGCGTCGCGTAGACACACGCATTCCTACGCCTCTTCTCTCCAACTACATCACTTCCATTGCTCCTCCTCCCAGCCTCGGCAAGCTCGCGGACTTCCGGAACATCCGTGGGACGCAGTCGCCTTCCTGGCGCTCGGGTGGAACAACGCCGTCTCCGAAGCCCCCGGTTACTGGTGCCACCTCGAGTGCCGCTGCTACTCCGCGTGGATGGACATCAGTGGTTGCGAAAGCAGCGGTGCCGATTCCGCCAGCTCCAACAACCACTACGTTGGCGACACCTCGACCAGCTGCGACGCTCGCCGGCGTCTCTGCTACGTCTTTAACCACGCGTCATATTTCGCCTGCTGGGTCTGCGGCGCATACTCGCCCACCTTCGACTGCTGTCGCGGCCGGCGAACCTGTTCCAGATAATTGGGAAGACGATATCTAATTCTCGTTGACTCTTTGCTACTGTTAATTACTTTGTTATAGATAGACATAGAGGTCAATGACGGAGGCCTAGGGCCTCGAATATTGGTCGCTAATAATTCGAGGAGATGCTATTGCTACAGAAAGGAAGACAACGAAAAGGCTACACGAAAGAAGTCGAAAGCACGAAAGCGAGATGATATGCAAGATGATAGCGAGCGAAGGTCGAATGGAATAAGTTATGGCGTGATATTGTCCATGGGTTTATGGACAGGCGTCAGGGTGGATGTGCGGGATTTTTGAAGCGCGGTGGTATTTCGTGGTGGCATTGAAAAGCATGCTGTTCACTCGCATTGGAATCTCGCGCACACCGGACTCGGCTCAGGTTGAGCTTCGCGAGCAATGGGCATGTCGGAAATATGGCTCGAGACCTGTTCGTAAATGAGATTGACTCGCAGGTATATATCGACGGAGGTTACTCACCACGATGGATGGGATGTTTAGCGGTTGCGGCAGAGGAGATGCAGACGCCAATGTGAACACTAAGTCGGAAAATTCTTGTCAATTTCCAAACACGATGGGATGAGGTTTCTGACATACCACAGGTTAAAAGAGCAACGGAGAACACTGAAACTCGGAACTGCATAGTGGTGTTCGTGTTTTTCGTCGGTGGATGAGATGACTCAGTGGTGCGTTTGCTCAAAATTAAGCAAGGTATTTGCTGTACAGCTAGAGCTTTCTCTTTCAATATATATTATTCTCATATCGACAGAGTCTGTGGGTCCAGGACAAAGGGAATGGCTACTTTTGGAAGCCTGTCAATCCGATTATTCCGCGTTGAAAAAGGGCTAGCGTAGCTGAAGACCGGTAATTCAGTCAGGAAGTGCTAAAATCGCTGCTTCTCTGACCGACTGACGTCTCTTTGATCGTAGTAACTCAGCAATAAGGACAGTTGAAAGCGAAGGATATATATGGTATTTCCTGATTAGTCCCTTACCTTGTTCATTGGCCTATCTGCCCGACATTTCGCGAATTACATGGAGTTCTATTCCCATAGGCTCCAAGTGCTCGCAACCGATTGAGCTACTCGTTTGATAAGAGTACATACGCCTTTGAGGAGGTGCAGTGACCTACGGGCACCAATGACAAAACCTTAGTGCGTCTGCTGATTGAAAACAAAGGCAGAAATATCAGAAGCTGTTTGTATTTTGATGATGTGTATACCCAATGCTTACGTGTGGACCCCTCTGGGAGATGGAGTCAGTATAATCTGTGCTAGTAATCCCCACTCTCAGTGCTCACTGATTTTGATTCTTCAAAATTTAACGTGCTATTGGTGCCGAAGATATCATGTCCAAATATGGAGCGCGACCATCTATTTTTGGACTCCTGGTCAGGCATAAGTAGGAATAACGTACAGAAAAGACTCAAAAGGAGTATGATAAATACGACATGTATCGTCGTAAATATGTTTAGTTTATTTTGTTGGGTGAATTTACTAAATTCTGTGATACCGCTTGAATTTACATATAAATATATATTTTCAAGGCCTTCTGCGCCACTTTCGCTTGATTCGCTCTCCAGAAACTTTGCTTTCGCGCTGAAAACAATACTCCATCCAGCATTTTTTTAAAATTTCCATCAACTACTCGCCGTCACTTTTTTTAAAACGGAGGAATCATTGCTCCAAGTATCTGGTCCTCACAATCAGATGTTCCACGGAAACACGGAAGAGCGGCGACAGGCGCACGATTAATCAGCATGTTAATTTTAAAATATGCTCCAGTTCTGAGTCTAACACAACTGCAGTACTTATACAACAATCAACATACATTGTCGCGACCTGACTAGTGGCATGATAGAGTAGAAATGTTACTGTAATCATTCAGACATCTTACAAAGGAAAGAAAAGAAATTTTAAATACGATAGATATTTATGAATATGAATTCCATTCCATGTAGTTAGCCCACTTGGCGCCGAGAATGATTGTTGAGAGTGCACACATAGGCGCCCACAACACAGCCCGAGGTACTATAATTAGCGCAATTTGAATTGTATATATTTCATGGAGAATTATGAGCAAATCAGATTTCAACGGCAGGCCCGTCATGCGATTCTCTCCTGGAGCTGGTCTCTTGTCTGTCATCGTCGTCTATTTTACCTCTCTCTTGTACGCCGCCCCCCTCCCTTTCAGTCAATCGTCCCATAGCCTCGCTTCTACTCCTGGCAAGGACATTCTCCGACACTCCTCATCACATGTACCGTTTGCTAGCACCACCCCTGGTAGAGAAGAAGCCATAATTAAGATCAAAAAAGAATCGTCTGCCTTTGCTGAGGATGAAATGTTCTCGCGGGACATTGTTGAGCTAGTACGCCGTAAAAGTGTCATTGCCAAGATCAAACAAGGGTTCAAAGTAAGTATTCGTCGTCACATTCACTTGATCAGATATTTTACAGGCACTTAATCTACATTCACAGAAAATGGCTCATGGAATCAAGAGAGGTATGCTATAGACTTCATAGTATACGTAGAAAAAGTTCCGAATATTGAAAATCCCTCGACAACAGCGGCCCAGAAAATCGGACGTGGAATCAAAACAGGTATGCTTCTCAGCCTCTACATGTAATTTGTATCGAAGGGTCTGATTCGCTATTCGGATTAGCTGCTAAGAAAGTTGGGCATTTCATGAAGACCACGGGCGCCAAAATCGTTAAAGTTGGTCTAAAGATTATGGCAACGGCGGGTAAAATTGCGGCCAAAGTGGCAAATTTTATTCCAGGTATTGGTAAGGCGGTTAGCAAAGGAATCGAAGCCGTCAGTACTGTCAGAGACAAGATTTCAAACGCCATCCATGTCAATATCGGCGGAAAACTCGGCAAGGCTATGCATCGTATGGATAAAGCTCAGAAGGTCGTTGGTTATATCCCTTGAAGTCTTCCCAGGATTAGTAGAAGAAGAGCTGGTACTTACGTACTTGCGCACATATGTAATCGCCAGCAGCGATCATTTGAATTATATTGAGCGGTTTAGCACAGGATAATATCGAAAAATTCCTTCTGAACCAACGGGCAATACTTAGACACTGATATTCCCTGACACAAATCCCGCCTTTTACGACTGCGTTGTGATGAAGAGTGCATGTATGGAGTAGTCCAGTTGCGTTCTTATTCAGACGCAAAGGTTATACACAAAGAAAGGGAAATGCAAAGTTCCTATGTCATGTTGTTCACGCCGTTATCTATTGTAGGCTAGAAATCCCATTACGTTTGAGAGCTTTCGAAAATCGTCAGAAGAACCGCAAAATGCTTGAAAATGCGTTTCCAACTTACTTTTGGGAATATTTGGCCTGATAGCTTGTGTCCAAACAGTTTGGAAAGCGCTAGCGAAAAAAAAATGAATCTCGTATAATATAGATTATGGAAGGTGCACGTACTTTGGTTGTCCCATATCATTGAGATTACCTGGTTCCAAACTCCCAGTATCAGCCCCACAGCATGGCGAATTTGTGCCCCATACTGATAATAGCGAGCGATGTCAGTAAATAGAGGCTGGGCAGAAACATGGAGGCACATACTCGGGCCTGCTGCCCAGATCGCCCACCCAATGTAGACGTCATTTGCAGAGAGGTAACTCAGCATATCATCAATGAACTGTGCACATATGCGAGGGAGACATGAGGTGGAGAACGTGTGGGAGGTGTGGTGTAATCGCACCTGGAAGCAGTTTTGGTTGTTTCCTCCGCCGAATTCACTGACGACAGCTCTGAAGAGATCATCAGCAACGATTTCATAACCATGGATATATAGAACACTACTTGAGGTGGTTTTGTTGCAGCCATGCAGTCAATGGCGCCAGGTTGGATGGACCTGGAGAGAGGAGATTGTAATTATATGATGTTATCTCGGACAAGAGCTCTAATTACACACCAGGTTGAGTGCACTCATCGTGCGATCCAGAGAAGTCGATATCTGGGCACCCAAAAGCAAGCCGTTATTAGCTCGTAAGTATCTGCTGAATCTCAAGCATCGCCTACCCAAATACTAATGCATGATCAATGTCAGAATCTATATGGTCACGACGAAGCGTAGCGTACCTCGTGTACATCGATAGCGGTGTTCTTCAAAGGATCCTTCAACATATTCATAAACTCGCTCGAAGGCGCGTCGCCCGCAGCTCCAGTGTTTTGCGTCCATGCGTGGCCTCCTGTGAAGCCGTTCCCAGGAGCCAAGATCAGCTGAGGTGCTCCCGCAAGGCGGATACCATCGATGGCGGCTTGATTGTTCTTCAGGATGAGGTCAGTCGGCTGTGTAGAATAAGGGCGCGGAGTGAGAATTTCGCAACGCACTAGCTGAGAATGAGTGCTTACCATGTCGTGTGGCTCGTTATTGATTCCGAAGACAACTTTTGGATTGAGCGCGAAGCGGCGCGCGAGCTCATGCCAAAACTCGCCGAATTGCTTCGTCGTTGCTGCTGTGGAATCGCTGCTGTTTCCTATTACCTGATTGGGTGGTCCCATCTTCGTCAGAGAATAATCGAGGTGCCAGAAATATAATACTTACGCTTCCGGAGTTGGGTTGGGATGATGGATCGCTTCGCGAGGGTCCGTTGAATCCATGTCATTGGGGAATGCTGAGGATGTGACTCACTTGTAGCGCATATAATTGTGGGGGTCAATGAGCGCATATGCACCCTTTTTCTGCGTGATGTAGTTGATCGCATCGGCGTATTCACTGAAGTACTACGAAGAGTGAGCACTTGTATTGGATGTATGGCATCAGGTAACATACCGTTTCGTTGAATTTGGACCCAAGACCAGACGCGAGGGGACACATTCTTTCCATCAAGAACGTCACTCGGAAAAAATTGACCTTTTCCTGGTCTACAAAGATATCGATGGTGCTCTGTTCGCAAAGTAAGCATGGATATTCAAAATGCGCTTCTGGTGGTAGGATGTTCAGACCTTGTTTATGAAAGCAAAATCTTGACCGAATCGTCCTGGTAGGCCAAACCCTACTTGACCTGGGGCGAAGACGCCAAATTCACCACCAGACTAAGGATGCGTTGAGCAACACATATAAATGCAAGCAAGAAGATTTGACATTACCTCGTTTACTCCTGCATAGATGATTTTCGCAAAGACTGCGGTCGCGAAAGATAACAGCGTGGCCAGTGATGTCAAGATCATCGCGTTATGAGAACAATCTGGAGTCTGTCTGAGTCTATGAGTGGGGTGGGCTTCGTGAAAGATGAGAATTATCTTCGTAGTTTTTATATCCACTTCGTGAGCCAAAAATCCTTGATGCGACTTTGCAGAAAAACAATGAATCGTCATCATTGTCTAATAATTGCACCGGAATTTTTTCGGCCACCGCACTGTAATCGTCCCAATGTTCAACAGGGTGCGAGATCGTTGTTGTTGAGAGGCTGCTCCGAACTAATAATAGGAGCGTCATCCTGTCAGCAGCCTCTGCTGCGTACCATAAGTTATGAGCTGGCAGTCAGATTCAGTGACAGAGAAGAAGGTAGGAATAGGGGAAACCGGACATAATGGACCAAAAGTAGCGACAGTAGCAAGTTGTCAAGCAAGTTTAAAGGAGTCGAAGAGTCAGGCGTTGGGTAAAGAAGTAATCGTGAGAGACTATCAACCAAGAGCTGGTCACCAGACAATGATTTGCGGCTGGCTACGAGCTTCAAAACCAGATGACGGACTCCGCAGGGATAAAAAAATCCATGAGGTGGATTTGCGAGGGAAGGAGAGTTGAGAAGTGAGGGCGCAGTTCGCTTTTGAAATTTAAGCGCCGACGAATCTTTTCGTCGGCGATATTCGCGTCTCTGAGCATTCTACGCGTCGTTCAGAAAAACTTTCTCCTCAACGATGGACGCGTCGGGCAGCGTCCCAATCTATATCTTCAACGACAATCCGAGCTCTGAAACGCCCAAAATGACTAAGACATGTTCGATCCGAGGATGCACTCATATCACCAACGACGAAAACAAGATGTGCGATGGTTGTCGTGAGCGACACCGCATATACGCCACGACAAAGCGGGCTAGGCGCAAGCTAGAAAAGGCGAGCGCGCACTATGTTCAGGGTGCTCAGTGTCGCTGATAAAGTCAGAATTCATCAAACTCCCAACAACCGACTTGGGTACTCACAACTGAAGATACATATCCGCAGGTGAGTCTTTCGTTAGGGTGTTCTAAGCGTGTATATGCACCATGTTTTGCTTGTTTGGATGTTGGAATGACTCCAAGGCAATGTTAGAATTAAAAAATTGTGCGTGTGTCCCGAAAGGATCGTTGAATACCGGTGTAGATGAGTGCTCTGGTTCCAGAGACCATATCAATCGCCTCGTGTTGGGCTACTTTTCGGTCTTGTTATATATTTACCACGTTCTGAAGAAGCGCTGATTTGTTTTAAGGAAACTTTGTCAGATTCTCATCAACCGCAAACCTCAATATCACCTCTTCCAACGCCAATTGCACGGAACACTCCTGTTGAGCAAAGCATGTTTGTAGAAGGAAGCTCAGCGCCTGAGAGCATGGCGCACCTCCCCCTCCACCCGATCCCTCCAACGAGCTCGAGTTCTGAGCTCGCAAATGCTCTGAATTTCCCTCCGCCCCGGATACCAGCCGTTGCAGTGGAGGTCCCCATCACAAAACCGCCAGATAAACCAGAAGAGAGAGTGGAGCCACAAGCTGATGCATTGAACGAACAAACATTTGTCGAGAACACCTTCCAATATCCATCCATCCCAGACCGATATTGCTCAGTCAAGGGTTGCAAAGCCGTTATCCCAGGTAATATTTTCCAAATATATGCGCATGCATTGACTAATTTCGACCTAGGTTCCTACGATTACAAGATGTGTCCACCTTGTCGCGAGCGGTACAGGATCTACGGCAATACCAAGCGAGCGAAGTGGAAGTACGAGAGGGAGGCCTTCGAGCGCGAAATGAGTGCGTTGCGCGTAGCAGAGGACGAGCGGAGGAAAGCGAACGGGCTAGGAGTACGTCGGCTGCAATTTTATTTCCTCGGATCGTGTGACTGAGCGCAGAGCAATAGCCTCTCGCTGATAACATCGAGGAACTCCGTGCATGGGAACTCTCAATCATTAACGAGGAAGTACCGATGTCGCCTGGCGTCGACGGCCCGCCTCTTGGGAACGATGGCTTCGGAAGCTCAGCAAGCGACACTGGGGGTCGCCCGCCGTATTCCGCGGTGCTAGCTGGAGTTCATCCATCGTCCATAGACAGCCCGCACGCGACTTCGCCATATCCCCATTCCTCCGAACCGCTTCCGGCGCGTATGTGCACCGTGTCGCATTGTCACAAGATCCTGCCTGGCTGTTATCGGTATAAGCGATGCGAACAGCATCGGCTCCAGAACCGATACCACAGCAAGCTCAAGCGCACCAGGGAGAAGGAGGAGAAATCGATGGGACCAGAGGAGAAGATGGAGGTGCTACACGATTCAGAGGACAGTGCAGAGATCATATCAAGACAGAGAAAACCGAAAGAAGGGAAGAAGGCGAAAGCCCCAGCTAAAACCAAAGATAGTATCCCGCCGACCCCCGAAACGCTGTTTGTGAAGGAGTACGATCCCATTGCAAAAGAAGCAGAAGCAGAAAAGGTACACAGCACGCACTTCTCAATTTAGGTGGCGCTGATTTTCGACTTAGAAAAACTCGAAGAGCATCTGTGGGACACTGGAGTGCCACAATCTTTTGTTCCCCGGTGCACGCTGGCGAACGTGTGAGGATTGTAGGACAATGGCGCGTCGACTGAAATTCCAGGCAAGGGCGGAGCAGAAAGCAACAGAGAGCCAGTATTGGAGAAGCGTCGCGGAGAAGATGAGCGCAGCAAGAAAGTCAGAAGAAAATAGTGCTGTTCCTACTGCGAGTGGAAGTGGAAGTGGACACGCAACCTTCAATGCTCCTTCGACACAATCTGAAGCCACGTCGACTGTCGATGAAGATAGAGACGCGAGGGCAGACGGGGACACTGACGCCGACGCCGATGCCGATGCCGATGCAGAGACAGATCCAGATGCGATCGATGAAGCGCTGGTTAAGGCGCTTGTCGAACACACGCCCGCATCCTCCGAGCCAGATCCTGCTCAAGGTCAAGGGCGCCAGTTGATCTGGAAGACTGCAGAAACGGGAAGACCGGAATCGCCACCAGTATGGACAAAGGGATACAACAAATTTCGCGTTTCCTTGCCCCCGACTCCTCCATCGCCGCCGCCAGCACGGGCAGGGGAGCAAGTGATGAAGCTGGATGACCAGTTAGCGTTCAAAGGGTACAAGCCAACAACGACGTCATCTGCGATTGGTAGGATCTTGGCCCGTAATCCAAATATTTCCGTAGATGCTTTCTCTGAGATATTGGAAGTGGATGGTTCCAAGGTTAGTCCCGTTTGTTTCCATTTTCTGAGTCAGCAATTGAGATTTTTTTCTTTTAGCCCGTAGAAACGGCGGCGGCACCTCTGGGGAAGAACAAGGTCACTGCGTCGATGCCAGTTGCGACACCAACTATCCCGACATCCCACCCCTTTGTTTATAAAGCGCCAGAGAAAAGGAATGGTTCAGGCGATCCTACACCTCCACCTCCACCTCCACCTCCAGCGCCGACTGCGAGCAAAGGAAAGCGGAAGGCGACTCCAGATGAACGAGATTCGGCTTCTTCCTCAAAGTCGAGCTCTTTTTCGCCGGCGCCTCAGAGTTCAATGTTGCCTCCACCACCATCTCCTTTTATGGCGCCTTACGGGTACCCACCTTCGTACCCATATTACCCATATTATCCGCCCCAATATCAAATACCACCATACTTGTACGAGAATCTGCCGCCCGTCCAGCATCCACCTGTCTCCTCTTCGGTATCCACGCTCCCTTCGAATTTTTTCCCGTACCCATACGTGCAGCAAGCGTATTCATATCCTCCCTCTATGCCGTATATGCTACCCCGCTATCCGGAAGGCGCGCCTAACGCACAGCCGTATCCGCCCTATCCGACACTCTCAACGCCGGCACCACCTCCAGTCCCCTATCCTTATTATCCCCAACCCCCTATCGCAACTGTTCCTGCAGTTGTTCCTGCTTCAATCTCGGCGCCACCGACCAAAAAATCGAAGGCCGTTCCCAAGGCTGGCCTTGCATCGAAATCGCATCCTGTGCGAGTGGACATACAAAGGGATGGTAATTTTAATCACTACCACTACGGAGCTCCAGGAGAGGTGCAAACGCTTGCTCCGCCAGAGGTCAGTCGTTTTCGAGACTAATTTCGGCTGAACAAATGACCATTCTGGTCAACAGAAGGAACGCGCGAAGCGCAGGAAGATGGATCCCGACTATCTAGCGAAGTATCAGAGTCTGGTAGCGGCGAAGTTATCGCAGTCAGCTTCGAACAATGCGACACCCTCTGGCATCACGGTATCCGTCGTGGCATCGAGCGCAGGCGAACATAGCGCCGCAACGCAGTCGGCTATTATTCAAGTGTCGGAAAACAGGGATTTGACTGAGATGCCTAGTACTTCGCCGGCAACTGTAAGGGACATTTCTCGCTAATGCGTCATAATGCTGCTTATGAATGGGCCAATAGCGTACATGCGTGCAGAAATCTTGTCGCCGCAGTATCGAGACCGATACGATTGGTAATATCTGCGAGAAGTGTAAGTTGAAGCTCAAACGACACCAGATCAACACGAGGAAGAAATTCAGGCTCGAGCCACGCAAGTTCCTCCTTGACAAGGACGCGACTAAAATAACCGATTAAACGCTAATCGTATCGTGGTTGCTGCAAAGGATATTTTCTGGGCATAGTATCTAAGCCTGTCATAATTTGTGAGTTTGTTGTTCTGCGATATGATTTATGGCTGAAATGTAACCTCCAGATTGTCGCTAGTTGTTCGTTTTCTTATTCTGTGTGCTTGAGGGATGCCAAGACATCAGCATCATGGGTCATGAAGATAGTACAACAGCCATCCATTAATTTGCGACACCTTTCACCCACGCGTCAGCAACCCACGTTTTTGCGACAAGGCAAGACACTATATCCCGTTTCACCTTACTACTGCATATTTCTTGCAGGCCAAAGCGAAAATAACGGTCGATCTGTTGTACTCTTTCCTCCAACTCGCATTCCTAAGATGTCCCTCAGCGTAATTGAAGACATCGAATCTGGGAAAGAATTCGAGAGAATTAAACAAAACTTCACACCAACCCCTCCGGACCCTGATGTTTTGGGTATGTCTTCAATGTCGTGTGCATTTTGGGGTTTCCCTAACCCAACAGATGAACAGCAAATCTGGCGGAAATACAAACCGCTTTTGAAGACTTGCAATCTGAACTCCATGATTTTCTAGCGAAATACACGGACAAGCTCATGGGACTGCAGACGCGTATCACTACTACTAGCCTTCCATCTACGACATCACATGAGTCAGATACCCACAAAACCGGTACGCAAAGAGCGTCGCTAGTCCGCAGACCTTCAGACCTAGTTGTCTCTTTGTAGTTGTTCCTACTGCGATGACTGCCAGGATGTCTCGTCACTCCACTGTTGAGGCTCAGCATACTATTGAAGATAGTCTTTCAGACCGCATGCTCTCAGTTAAGCCTACCTTGAAGGTTGAGAACATACCGCTGGATACACATTTGCGCCATCTTCAAACATTTCTAAATGCCCAAATGGACAATATACGTCGACTGCACGACGCGTCGCATTCGCCAACGACTCAAATGACTCATAAGGAGGAAAAGCCAATGCCTTCTGGAGAAAGTACGCGGAGTTATGTGTGGACGCGTTGGTACTAATCTCGTTCTAGGTGATGTCAATAAAATTCACGAAACATCCAAGACTGATATCGATTTTAATAGAACGCTTTCTTCGGTGCGTTCAACTTTTTACCCAATTTTAAAAATCTCACATATCCTTCTCCATTGTAGTTCGTATTGATGGCCGCATTGATAGTATTGTTTCTTCTTCTAGTCATGACCATCATCGGAACCAAACATCGCATACCCTTCAGTGTCGCGATGTTTTTCTCCTTTCTGTCTCTTTCCGCTCTATTCATAGGTATATTGGTCGTCAAATATGTCGTTATGATGCCGCAATCGGCGAAGGAGAAGATGTCGGTCGAAGGCGTCAATTTCTATGTGCAACACTTGGAACAGCTTCAACTCATCGCAGTCATTCTTTTCATTATTTCGATCACTGTTACTTTATTTATCGTATTCGCATCAATCGCCTTCGCATTGGTGGTGCTTTTTCTTTCGGGGCTTGGGGCTTTGATAGTCTTCGCGAGCGTACACTGGGAAGTGGCTATCACATTCAAGAATATTCAATACATGACAAAGAATATTCGGAGACTCAGGACGGCAGTTGAATTTATCAAATACAACCGGAAGGCAACCAAAGCGATTACTATGTTCTGACCCGATCACTGGACACGTCTACTGTACTCTACGATGTACATGTATGCTTGTCGTGTGTAATAATTTATACTTACCCTTATTTACATTCAATCCATCTGTGTCCCTGATCTTCAAGCTCGCGAGCACGCAGAACTGATTAGGTTGCCTTCATGAGTGTTTTCGATTCCGCTGTAATGATATACAAAAGTGCACTAGCTATCTACATGTTGAATGGTTCTGTTGAACTACAATTGCGAGTGTGTCATAAGGTCATAATGTTGTCGACATAATCCAATAAAAATATGGGAATAGCCTCGAGCTACAGATGTCCAGATAAATTTATACCCTAATTTGGTCTTTGCCAAAGAAGACAGACCCACGTCCTTCTGATTTGTAGGGCGTCGTGGATTTCCAAAGCAGCCACGCAAACATGTCCTACAAGAGCTTCAGCACGAAGCAATGGAAATTAAATCGATCGTGTAACCTACCTTTTGAGTCCCAAATACCAATAGAGCTAGGACGGGGACTTGATTTAATTGAGCGAGATGTTTGAAACTGTCTTTTGTAGTACACTTACAAGTTGAGAGAATGATGTCGAAAGGAAGATCATTTTTGTCAACGAGCACAAAAAAAATAGCGAGCCTGAATGAAAGGATGAGTAGTTGTATATTCCCCATTAGAATAAATCTTACACCATGCTGACGAATCCGAGCAATGTGAAGACAATTCCTCGTATTGTGGTAGCGGTCGATTGAGGATTAGATTTCAGGACACGCATGCTCTGGTACAGCTTCTTGATAAGCAAGGCTGATGTGAGTCAGTAAGGCCTGTAATTGTGGTAGGTTGGATTATGTACCTTGAACGATAAGAATAAGTAGCGATATCCCCGCAACCAGTGAGAACGACACTCGTAGCCTAAGCGTCATGATCAGTGAAATGAAGAGACCGTCAGGGATCGATGTACCAAGCACTGTCACTCGAATCGCAATATGTTCCAACATGAGATTTCTGTAAACTATCGGGCTTCATGGTGTGGAACTTTAACGTTACGGGCTATTAGCGCAGAAGATGTACAAACGAAAAGTGAAGCTCACCGCGGATACCCCCACGAACAAAAACAGAAAAATTGTGTATGGAATCATGATCAGCTTGAACATTTTTTTAGTTATGGTATACTCGATTGATTGGGATAAATAAATACCATGACAGAGGCCAGCAGGCTAGCCTTCTTTGGACGATCCGAAGTAACATCTGGAAAGCTTAGAAGAATCTAATGGGAAATGCAAAATCAACAAAGAAACACAGAGAAAAGATGGATCGAAGTGTTACTTGAACCAGTAGCGCCAAAGTAGTGGATGTTGTTCTACCAATATGTTTAGTGAAGGGAAAATCGAGAGTTAAAATGGAACATACGTCGGAGGCATTGCGTATATCAGAGACGCTTGGACATAGCAGACATAAAAGATTGGAGTCTGGGTGAACTGCTCGGCAGTGATAAATAATAGCAAGTAGGAGGCAGTCGACATCGCCCAGGACACGCAAAAGCTGTACCACGTCGGCAGGCGCTTCACTTTAGACGACAGCGCAGCAATGATCAGCATGACCACCATGCCTAATCCGCCGATGAGGTTGAGCACGATGAACGCATATACGCCGACCTTATTGAGAGTGTCCTGGGCATTGCCTGTATTCCGGCTTTCATGTAAGCGAATACGGCCTGCCTAGGAAAAAATAGTACGCACCATCTACAACCTGCAAGCGATAAACCATATCCGCCTCCCACCGTAGATTGCCGCCCTTGAGTGCTGTGGAAGGAGTGTTATGCGAGGATCATCGGCATGCGCGAAGAGGCGCAGCGGATGAGGGACCCTGAGTGACTTGGGGAGTTAATGGGAACAAGCAGAAGCGGAGGGGGGTGGCGTCGCCTTGGAATCAGATTTTTGAAGTCCTTGCAGATGCACTTTGAATCATTGATGTTTCGCATCAACTACAGCGACATTTGAAATATTCATCACTTCTGAGATGGTGGCTCCCAGCTCCCAGCCCGTCAATCTAATGTTAGCACGAAGCCTGGACTACCTGTAAACACAGGTCACAGTGATATTGCGCAGCATCGATATGAACTATACTAAACACGCCTTCGATTGCTTAGAACCTCGATCTTGGAGTGCGCGTCGGGCGCTTTGGAAGGGATTGAGCTCCATTTCAATGGGAAGTATGATAATAGTGTGCTAGGGATACATCTGCTGTGCTTCGCGTCGGCTAAGCGTTTTTAGGATAGGATAAGATATGATAGAACGGTTCGTGAAGAATTGTGTGAACTTTAGTCTGATTCGAACCCGGGACCATGTGTCGACTTAGTCAACTTTGGGCCTATCTTGGGCTTCTTCGTGTGATGTAGATGAGACAAGAGACGGTCGGTGACATCGGCGCTCAAAATAAGGGAGAGAAGGATGACTGGAAGTGACGTGAAGAGGACACTTGACCATGCAAGGCTGATGTTCGTTGCTCTACAGTCATAGCAAGAAATAAATAGATGACCCAGCCATCCAATGGTGTGAGTCTGCTGATAAGAAAAGAACGGCAGTGCTATGAGCGGAGCTGAATCTCGGGAAGAACATAACCATGACTTACCATGAATCCGAAGCGAGGAATTGCTTGTACTCATTCCTTGACGTAGAAATTGACTGTCCGTGTAGCATAAATAGGAGTAAATGAAAAGCACAGTGAAACGTCATGAAAAGTCCACCATAACGTCAGAAATGTAAGAATGAGGCTGCTTCGGTAGGATGAGGACTGCCTATGTGCGATAGGGAAGGCCGCCTGGATGACGGGGGCGTCATTTCGGACATGGAGTTAACGGTAGTAAATGTGACAAGGGTCTCATCAACCATGGGTTGAGATGGTTTCCAGCATAGCCATCCCAATAGCAAGTCCTAAAGATAGATTGATGAGAGTCAGTATGCGATAACTTAGAACAGAACGAATGAACCTTTTGAGTTCCGAATGTAAGAGCTGCAGCAGGTGGGACTAGGATTGAACATTAGCAATAGCAAAGACCGTTACAGATTAGAAAAACTTACGAATTGCGATGATAAGGTCAAATTGAACACCGCGTGTCCGTGTAACGGTAAAAACAATCCCAACACTGCATATTGATAGATTGAGAATAGCGATAGTGAGCGAGGAAAACAAAGAGCGTACCTCAATGCACCAATGCCAAGGACGGTGAATATCAGAATACGAATCGCCATGCCCAGGGATTGACTAAAGACATTCGCAATCGCGCGATTTCGATACAAAACTGATCCAATCATGACTAGGTTCCAACCGGATGGTCATCAGGCCGTTCGATCGAGAAGAGGAAAACTTGGACTGACACTCGATGACAATAATAGCGGTGCCTCCAATAGTGGTGGCGACCGCCGTCACCTTAGGGCTAGAATATACAAATCATGAAGGGACCAAGGAGAAATTATGCGCGGAACGTACATTGCGCTACCCTCGATGACACAATAGGTGAAATTTGGAGACATTACCACTTGCGATTCATGCATAATCGTGAACTGAGGTAGACTGCGCGTTGAATAGTAAATGATGGGAATACAAATTTCACGTACCATCAGAACACCTATAAAGATACCCGTCCAAACAAGCCACGGAAGCGTGACGAGCTAAAATGATGGAAATTTGAATTTGGAGAAATTTGAATGTGAGATATGAAGATATTGGCCATACCACATTCAGAAAAGTTCGATGCGAATTCTTCTTAGGCGTTGATGACAAAGCTCCCATGACGTTGAAAAAGAGCTGAAGGATATTATGAGAAAGAAACGCAAGTAGAGTGCACACATAAGCATACATGGATGGTCAATCCCAACGAGGTGCCTATTTCACTTCCGTCCATGATTGAGCTCAATGAAGAAGAAGTGGATAAATACAACGACGTACAGAAATGGCGACGCGTATATCAAAGACGCCTGAATGGTGCATACTACCCGACCTGGGTGTTTGAACTGTTGTCCCGAAAATAAAAGAAGTGCATAAGAAACGCCGAACACGATCCACGAGAGGCAAAAGCTGTAAAAAATGGGATGTCTCTTAGTGCCCTTGGTGAGCCAAGCGGAGAGCACTATGAGAGAAAAAAGTCCAGCGCCAGATAACTGCAAAGCGAGAAAGGCGTCTACGATCGCGATATTTCTTTCTGCGAATGATCTTTCGTTAACCAATATACGCGGAGAGCTGAGATGTTGAGATAGACTGACCAGATACCATGCTTGTCTCGTCCAGACAGACAGGACTAGGCGTCTGGGAATATGGGAAAGGAGATCCTGAAGGGTAAGAAAAAATTGAAACCACGAAGTGGTGACAACGCGAAAGGAAGAAAGAAAACCGCAACAGATGTCGACTGTTCAAGGCCAAATACACCTTCGGGGCGATCCTTGAATCATGGAAGCATTTCTGGAGAGACATTGGACAGACCGAGCGCTGTCAAAAAGTGGCAAAACTTTGATAGCTGCTTGATAGATTGATGGGGTACTTCACGACCACCTTCATGAGATATAAGTATGCGTCGCGCTACTGGTTAGGGATGCACATATTTAATTTTGAGACGAATCAACCATGCGGTTTTGTTTTTGCATTGAAGCAGAGAATGAGTCTGCGTGACAGTCGCTGAGAATTTGTTCGAACCCGCTGTTCGCGAACGTTGGTTAATACCAAGTCAGACGTCGGCCGGGCCTTTTTCGTTGAGCAATAAAGCTTTAACTCCATCGTTTTAGAATGTAATGGGGCGCGACATGGCATGATATTCCGCAGGAAGTTTGACTGGAGGATGATGAGGGTGGAAGGGGGGAGAGGCAATCAAACAACGGACAACCAATTTCGCACAAGTTTACTCTCCGCCTGAACCTCTGACCTACAAGTTCAGCGAACATTTCATAACGGAGCTACCGACTGTGCAAGTAACAACGAAAAATTAAATCAAAAACCGAAGACAGGAAGTGAAGAAAAGCCAAGATTCAATACCCAGTAGGGGTATCTTCAACTACGACTGACATCGACACGGGAAATAAAAGGACGTGAAGTGCGGATTGTAGTCGAATAAAAATACAAAAATGGTAAGATTATAAAAATCATAAAACCATTCATTGCGCTCCCTTTGGTACAGCCTCAGCTTCTTCAGGCTGACTCTCAGGCTCGGACGCCACCTTCTCTACAGGAGGTTCAGAGGAAGAGGCTTCTTCCTTCACTTCTGGTTTAGTTTCCTCCTCCAACACCGATGCCTTCACAAGCTCCTCCGTTGCTGGTGGCTTGACTTCTTCAGTTGGAGTCGACTTCGGCTCGTCCTCAAGCCCTGGAGGCTTAATTTCGTCTTCAGCTGGAGCTGGAGTCGTATCCGCCTTGATATTTTCGGCAGGCACGACCTCAGGAGGAGCGGAACTATCTTCAGCCATAGCTGAGACAGCCTCTGGAGTCTCCTCCTTCTTGGTTTCTGGAATCGTTTCAGCTGAGATTTCCTCTGGAGCAGGAGCCGGTGCGGCAGGGGTCGAAGTCGAATCTGCAGGTAGGGGTGCGGCTGGTAATGGTTCCGCTTCCGAGGTAAGCTCTGCTGATTTAGACGCTGGCGCAGCTGCAGGAGCGGCTTCGGGTGCTTGAGCTGCGGTGGAGGGTTCTCCAGCAGCTGAAAGATGAATGGTGGCGAAATCAATTTCTTTCACTTCTGGGAGGTGCTCGGCCTCAGGGGAGGATTGTTTCAATTGTTTCTCTTCGGATTCTGGTGCAGAAGTGGGGGCGGCGGGTTCAGCCGTTGAAGTTTCCTCTTCATGGACTAGTGTTGACTCTGCTGTAACATCTTTTTCAGATGCGGCCTCCGCTGGTTTCTTCGCTTCAGGGGTAGGGCTTGGTTCCGATACGACTGGCGCAGACTTCGACTCTTCAGCAGCCCCAGGCATGACTTCCTCAGGCATTTGCAATATCTCGAATTGCTCTTCTTCAAGTCCTGCATCCAATTCCTCTTCAGGCCGCTTCTCCTCAACCGCAGGCCTAGCTGTCGACGGCGCCTCGTGTTCCTCCTCCGGCTCCAGCTCGCCCGCCCTCGCCTTTGCCGCCAACTCATCTGTAACAGCACTGGCTTCCGCATCCGTGAACACCATCGTGTCCGTCCTACTACGACCTATCCGCGACCGTGACACTGACGCCGACGCCGGACTTTCTCCAATACTTCCGCTATCTCCGGGCGGCGACGCGTTGCGTTCCTGAGGGGTGGTCTGCGGAGCACTAGGCTGTTGCTTCTGGAGATCCTCTTCTCCCGACTGCGTAGGGCGGCTTGGCTGCCCATCGGTACTGCTCGGCTGTTCGCGGTCACTGTCTGAGCCAGAATCCTCTCCGGTGAAGTGAGATGAAGGGATGACGAGGAATTCGGCGGGTACGAGGTCGAACTTCGCGGTAAGGGCAAGGAAGCGCGCATATAGTGATGATTCTGCCTCAGCTTGCTCGAAGGCTTCGCGGTGGTGGAAATAGGCGTGGGCGAAAATGCGTCCGAGACGGCGAGCGAGAGAAGAGAAGTGGCGGTGTGATGTTTGTGGGATTTGCAGCCTGAAAAATGAATAGTTAGCCTCAAGAAACTTGGATTTTGTAGTTTTGCTTACCGTGAAGGGAATGTTCGAGGTGAATTTAGCAGCGCAGTGGCACTATCCACCGTATGTAGAATGTAGTCGATGGCACAACATTGCTGCAAAGACATTAGAACAAGCTCTGTGCGACGGAATACTGCCACACACCTCCATTGCGCCGTCATTACCATGCGCGACGCACAGGTAAAGCCACTCGCCCGCTTTCATCTCCGGACACGACGCACGCGTGCATTCTTGTTGCAACGTCGTAATCAAAGGATGCGAAAGATCCTGCGCTAGTCGTCTGCGTCCCCGTCAGCGGTGCTACTCGTCTAGAACACCAAAACATCGCACCTCAGGTGTTCGTAAATCCAACATGCCTCGTCCACCGTGACTTCGGCTTTGCCTTCCTTGTCGGCCTCTTTTGTAGTCTCTTCTTTCTCGTCCGAATGAGACTTTGGAGAGCCAGGTAGCGAGACGATGGTGTCTACGTCGTGTACGTCGAGGCGAATGAGCAGCGAGATGTATTCTTGAAGTTGAAATGCGCTGTCGAGTGATGAAAGTGAGGGCAGATTCTTCACTGGATAAAATGTCGAGATGCGTGAGCCACGGAGTGGTCTCTGAATGACGGCCGCCATGAAGACAGGTAAAGAAGGGAGCTTAACGTCGAGGACAACGACGTTCAGCGACCTTGCGTACACGAAATGCAGATTGGGGCCAAAAGTAGTTACGCACACAATATGTACTGCAATTTACCCTACAAGTTTTTCAAATTAGGTAATTGCACGAAACCTTCTTTTAAATAACAGCCTTGCACTTCGACTTGAACCCGACCAGCATACTCAACTCTGTTACAGTAAAGTGCTACCTATGAAGCCGTTGAGAAGTTATATGGCACGATTAAATCTCACCATTTTTGTGTTATGGGAATAGAAGTTGAAAGCTTTACGCCCTCCTTCCCTATGAATCCCCTTCGTTCCATTTGCTCCAGGAACAGAAATGCCTTTTTCCGCTTTCCTTTTGACGCCTCATGTTCTTTTCTGACAATAATGAGGCATGGATAACAGGCCGCCTCGGATAACCCTCAAGAACTTCCAGAGTGAGCATTCATATTGTCTATTTCACGCCGGTTGAACAATTGCCTAGTAGCTTACCCACAGCAAACGTGCGCTAACGTACCGGTGAAATCGTATCTCGCTCCCACAAGGCCACAATCAAGGGAAATACGGCGTTCGGAGGACAGGAGGTTATGTAGGAGCTTTGTCGCCGGCATCCCGACATGCGTAGCCTTTCCATACATATGTAATCGTGATGTCAGGCGTGCTCCCGGGCCCGATTTGGTTATCTATATAACCTGGCTCGCTACGCATATCTTCTGTTCCTACAACCCATCTTCTATCTTATACCGATATCCTTAGACCAACCAACATGAGCGGAAAACTCGCCACAGGTGTGTGGACAATTCGACTCGGGCGGGTTTCGCGATCTCTGACAGTGTCGATGTAGATTACGCGTCGTGGAAGAAGCTTCAGGAGCTCTACGATGCGGAACACAGCAAGATCGTGCTCAGGGACCTATTCGCGCAGGACCCAAAGCGATTCGCCAAATTCTCGCGCGAGTACAACTCAACGAGCGGACCCGATGTGACGATGCTTGTGGATCTGTCCAAGAACTTGATCACCGAGCCTGTGCTAACTACGCTCCTGGCTCTCGTGAAGGAGGCGAAGGTGGAGGAGTTCCGCGACAAGATGTTCGCTGGCGAGCACATTAACACCTCCGAAGATCGTGCGGTGCTTCACGTTGCGTTGCGCAACTTTGGAGACTTCAGCATCAGCGAAAGCGGCGCGAACGAGGTCCCCGGTGTGCTCAACCACATGAAGGAGTTCACTGAGGCTGTTCGCAGCGGAGCGTGGAAGGGATACACGGGCAAGACCATCAACACTATCGTCAACATCGGTATTGGCGGCTCCGATCTTGGTCCTGTCATGGTTACGGAGGCGCTCAAGCCGTATTCCAAGCGCGATCTCAAAGCGCACTTCGTGTCCAACATCGACGGAACACACATTGCGGAGATTCTTAGGGAATGCAACCCAGAAACTACTCTCTTCATCATCGCGAGCAAGACCTTCACCACTCAAGAGACGATTACGAACGCTGAAACCGCCCGGTCGTGGTTCCTCGGTACCGCTGGGGACAAGGCGCACGTCGCGAAGCACTTCGTTGCTCTGAGCACCAACACCAAGGCCGTCACCGCTTTTGGAATCAACGAGGCAAACATGTTCCAATTCTGGGATTGGGTCGGTGGGCGTTACAGCCTGTGGAGCGCCATCGGGCTCTCAATCGCCCTTGTCATCGGGTACGACAACTTTGAGCAGTTGCTCAAGGGAGCACACGGCATGGATAAGCACTTCAAGGAGACGCCATTGGAGAACAACTTGCCGGTGCTCATGGCGGCTGTTGGCATTTGGTACAATGATTTTTACGGTGCGTGAAATGATCCATTTATATATATTGGGGGCTAATGATATCCGCTGTTATCATTAGGCGCTCAAACTCTGGCTCTCCTCCCTTACGATCAATATCTCCATAAATTTGCCGACTACTTCCAACAGGTAGGTGAAATTGGAGCGCATATATAATGTGGTTAACGAGCCAATCCCCAGGGAGACATGGAATCGAACGGCAAATCTGTAACTAAACTCGGACAGCGCGTGAATTACCAGACAGGCGTACGTCCATTCTTCGCATATGACCACCATCTCTACTCTGACGCTCTGCTCTAGCCAATCATCTGGGGTGCCTCGGGCACGAACGGCCAGCACTCGTTCTACCAGCTCGTGCACCAGGGCACAAAACTGATCCCCGCGGACTTCATCGCCCCAACCACAACTCACAACCCCATCGAGCATTCCAAGCATCATCGTATCCTGCTCTCTAATTTCTTCGCGCAGCCGGAGGCGCTTGCTTTTGGAAAGACCGAGGATGAGGCCAGGCAGGAGCTTGGGCCGAATGCGAGCGAGGCGCTGATCAAGAGCAAGGTGTTTGAAGGAAACAGGCCGAGCACGAGCATTATGTTCCCGCTTTTGACGCCTGCGACTCTGGGTATGCATCACGAATGTAGTCCTCTCTTATGTTTGCTGATTTATGTACAACAGGCGCTCTCATTGCGTTGTACGAGCACAAGATTTTTGTTCAGGGTGTCGTTTGGGGTATCAACTCGTTTGGTAAAAATTTTCCGTGCTTTTTTCGGTTGCCCAAAACTTATCTACACTACCTTAGATCAAATGGGTGTCGAACTCGGAAAGGTTCTCGCTAAGAACATCCTCGCACAGCTCGAGAAGCCTACGGACGTTCAGGGTCATGACAGCTCGGTGCGTCACTGAATTTGTCTTTGCTTGTCGCCCTCCTTTTTGACCACTGCTTTTCAGACTACCGGCCTCATCCACTACTACCAAAAGTACAGGAAGGAGTAAATTGCATCTGGCGATGGAATTATACCTTGATAGAGATTGTAAGTAGCTAAAGATCGTTCATGGAAACCGGAATAGATAAATGGAATATGTACGCCTATGTATATGCATGTATGAATACGATTGTCTGGACAAGATTAAATTTGGCTTTACAAGTTTCAGATGCGCCCTTATTTTTTTTATTTCGCGCCGATGAGTGGGATGGTCGCTCATATGCTATCGTGGGAACGTTTCAATTACCCATCCACTCAGTCAGATTCCTCACGATTTCTGTGACTTGATTCTCCTCATACCACGTCCTTCTCTTCTTTCGGAATCCAGATATCTGTCTGATTGTTTCTGGGCTTATAATATCGGCAGAGACACGTCCTAGAGGTGAGCTTGTGCCCTTTGGCGCGCGATGGTTGAGTGGCAGCATTGGCGGGTCACGAAACTCGTGTTTGGGTCCAACAAAGACTCCATCTGATGCCTAGTGTGAGGGAAAGCCCTTCTAACATTATTTCTTGTAGAATATGTCATCCTCAAGTGGTACGACGCATATCGATTCCATCTTCGCCCAGGTCACGTCGGCACCGAACACCACTGCCGTGCACCAGATCTTCAAAGCAGCCACCTCGAGGGATAGCCAGGATAGTCTGTTCGCGAGTTTCTTGTCGGATGGACAGGATCCGTTGCCGTTGTTGGATCCACGGATACATGGGCTGGCTTTGCTGTATTTCTTGTAAGTGGTATTCCATGGGCGCGCGATGATGGGATGAAGCTTACGGCGATCTGGGGTGGGTGATTATAGATCGGCGAGGCTAAACGCGAACTTCTCGAACGTACCTCCTCCCCCATGGCAAGTTATTCAGGATTTTTGCAAGTATTTCGACCCGAAACAAGCCCAGCTCGCCCCAGAACATGGTATGCCCGGTTTTCTTCATATCCATGATCCATTTGACTCAAAAGATGAACAGTGACCAAGCTAGCTAATGGTATCAACCGCTTGGCAAGGTATATAGGAAATGTACGTCTGATTATCTAGTTACAATGATTCGCCTGATCGTTCTCGTGCCTAGCTGAGTCTCGCCGTCCCACCATTGTTCGACCTTGTCTCTCGGTACCCACTATCGCCATCACATCTCACTACCATTCATCCTGTCTTCCTTCTCGTAAGCCCTCTGATAATTTTATTTTTTGACTTGAATAACGTTACGTCTACCAGACTTGCGTTTCGACGCGACACTTCCTGACTGCACTCCCTATCCTTGAACACCCGATCACCGAGATCGATACCAAGTTCTGCCCCGACCTTACCTACACCGACAATCTCGTGTACCACTACACAGGAGGTGTCGCCCTCGCCGCACTCAAAAAGTGGAAGGATGCCGAGGAGCATTTCGAGATCTGCGTTACTAGTCCAGGGACGTACCCAGCTGCGCTGCAAATGGAAGCCCTGAAAAAGCTGAGGCTGGTTCAGCTGATCGCTCGGGGAACTGTGCCACCACTTCCGAAATACACCCATCCACAGCTGGTTCGGCTGTTCAAGAACACGCCATACAACGCATTCATCAACGCGTACCCCAGGAATGGACCGCTGATGAGGGAAATCTTCGACAAGGAGCGGCAGACGTTTTCTCAGGTGAGTCTTCTACAGTGCTCGCAATTTTATAACTATTCACGAAGATTTCAATTTATAGGAGAAGAATGTTGGATTGTTGCAGCAAGCGATCGCTCGTGCTCCTCGTTGGGTACTCAAGAAACTCACGGCAACCTACGTTACCCTGCACCTTGGCGACATCGCACGCGCAGTATCAATCGAATCAGAGGACGAGGTCAGGGCGCTTCTATTGAGCATGGTACGTGATCCTGTTGCCTGCTTGATTCAGCGTTTAACACCTCCGTAGATCGAGGCCAACGATATCACAGCCCAAATCTCTGCCTCGGGCACTGTGACGTTCTCTGACCCACCTGCACAGTTCACGAAGGCGCAGGTAGACGGTGTGCTCCGCAACGCGCAAAGCCAGACCTCGCTCTTGGCATACCTCGAGCTCGAAATGAGCAGAAGCAAGGAGTACTTGAACAAGGTGGTCAAGACGAACGACTCGACGTGGGCGCCCAGTGCGGAGGAGGAGATATTTGCTAACCTCGGTGGGCAGCATATGTGGGAAGAGAATATTTATTCATGAAAAGGGCGATGGGTAGCGTCTCGATATTCGTCGTCCTAATCAGTATTCTTCATCATCTGCTGTGCTATCGCATTCTGTCTTGTCGTACTCGCTCTTCTTTCCCTTACCTGCCTCCACACAAACGCTTGCGCACTAAATCATTTTGACAAGTAGATGCTAGCATGATGCATGGGCTAGTTCATTGTAAAATATGTGTTTTGCATGCTTCTGTATAATTACCATCTTCGCGGGTTAGTAACTTCTCTCTTCCAGGGCGCAAATTTGGAACGTGAAAGATGTAATTTCGAATTAGCTAGCAGGGCTAGCAGAAGGAATGGTCATTTTGACATTCTGACTGTGCCATTGCAATTCCTATTTCTACCAATTCTTGAGCCAGACTGAAGAAGGAAGTATGATTGATTCTAGAGCTTTTAGTAGTCTATGCGTTGGTCCTCCGGAAACAACTAAGTAGAACTTATTGAACGTCTGGTATTGGACTAAAGAATATGATCATCGGAAAAGGCTAGGCTACAACAATTGTGGGCTAAGAAGAAAGACCGACATATACTAGAATGCTATCAGAAACCGGTCGATGTAACTAAATATGTGCTGCAGAACAGTATAAAACTTGACATATTTGCACAGGCCTACAAAACTGCGAAACAGAAATCCCGCCATGAAATTTCAACACGCTATACTTTTCTCTCTCTCGGCCACAACCTTCTGCTTTGGCGCCAATGTGGCTGACATCCAGACTGATATGAACCACCTTACCAGCAATATCACTACTTTTACAACCGCTTTGTCTAATTTTGACCCCTCAAACTTGGTCTCTACGGGAGTCGTAAGTATTTATTGCTGTTGTAATTATAATTTCTGTGGCCACTCACATTCGCTTTAAGCCCCTGGTACTTGCGGCAGAAGGTATACTTCAAGCCATTACGGACAGTACCACGGACGCTGAGGTAAGATAGGGACGATATTTACAATATGCATATTTTAAACATCATTTTTCTGAATTGTCTGTAGGCTCTACCCAAGCCTGTATCCAACCCGGCGGGTTTGATCAGCGCCGTCACCCCTCTCGGCATATCCATACCAAAGGCGCTTAAGGCTATCGAGAATGCGAAGTCCAAGTTCGCGGCAATCCCCGCATCCGGAACTGTCGCAGTCGGAGGCGTTGGTGGAATTTTAGTATCCCTGCAAAGCATGTCTCAAATATTAGCAAATGCGACCATTGCTGCGCTCCCAGTATGTTATTTCACGTGTAGACTTGTTGTAAGCGTCACGAGTGATCTTACTTGGGATTTAATTTTTAGGCCTCCCAGCAAGCATCGTTGGTCAAAGTCAGGAACGCGATCAACACTGCTTTTGCTTCGACCATTGGAACTTATGGGGCCGATATTTGTTCAAATTAAAGTAACTACTTTGGTTGTATTGTACTTTGGTCTACTTTGGTAAAGGTATTGAGAAAGGTAACTCACGCTCTCGGGTATTCGATCTATCAGTAGTAGTCCGATGTTTCTTACTTCTGAATGGAATTTCTGCGCTGTCAGCACTCTCTGAAGCTTCGAGGTCGACACTAACAAAATTTGAATGGCAAACATGCACATGAGAGAAAACTGTTGTTCTTTGTCCGCATCAGTAACACCCCGACATATGGAATGCTATGCCAATCCGCTTTTCTTGAGTGCCGGAAGGGGTGAAAAAATGATGGTATAATTAGGCGCTCAGTGAGGTTTCCAAATCGGGAAAATAAATAGATCGAAACTCGAAAGCATATGTGCTGACCATCGATTAAGGGTGTACCGATTGGCTTTTCAGTTGCTCCAAAGAGTACGATGGTTACCAACATAATATCTCTGCAGGTGTATGCGTCCATGGCCCATACGAATTCCGAGCTATTTACGTTCACTTTCTCGCAACTTTCACTTTCCGTGACACATGTTGATGAAGGAGATTTTGGAATCCGATGTCAAAGAGTCAGGTAGAGCATCCAAAATGTTGCAGGCTCTCAGTACCTTTTCCCAAGCTGCACTGGTGTATACCGCAGATCTTTCCTCCGTATAAGAAGGCCGCCGACATAGTTGCAAGTCTTCAAACCGGTCTGCACAGAACCAAGATGGGACTCCAGCACGTACTATTTGTACTGTGTTATGTCGTCTCGATAAGCTTCGCGGCTATGGTTGTTGATGTCCAAGCGGATATTACGAATTTCACAAACAACATGACCGCCTTCACGACTTCGCTGGCCTCTTTCGACCCCAACGATTTGCTGTTTTCTGGCATTGTGAGTATCCATTGGACTCTCAATCTTGAGATGTGTTTTCGATAATATATTTTTCTAAGGATTTGTTGATTACTGGAGAGGGTGTAATCCAAGCACTCAACGAGAGTATTGCGGATGCTCAAGTAAATCTATCTTGTTCGCAGACCTTGTCGACACACTGATCTTACTACTCATTGTTCGAAGGCGCTCAACCACCCCGTTAAGAATCCAGGGAATTTGATTTCCTCGTTTTCCGTGCTTTCTACCGCGATACCTTCTATGCTGGATGCGATCGGGACCACGCAGCCTCAATTTGCGGTTGTTCCGATTGCAGGTCCTGTGGTAGTTGGTGCTGTAGGCGGCATTGTGGTTTCCTTGCAACACCTCTTTCAGAATTTCTCCCAAGCAGTTGTTGCTTCTCTTCCAGTACGTTATCAAGAATGCTTACCACAAACTTCTGATGTTCATAACAGCCATATTTGTAGGCTAATCAGCAGTTATCGTTGAACAATGTTCTAGACACCATTAATGAATCTTTTACATCGCTTATTGAAGCATATTCTGTAAATATATGCTCTAATTAAGCTACATTTTTTAGTCGAGAGAATGGAGGAATTGATAGAGAATTTCTTTTGCGTATATAGGTTATATCATTCTGTATATATTTATTTCTGATCAAGAGGCCATGCTTATACCGTATATAGCTGATCCAGCGCATGTGCCGACGCGACTTTCCTTCCTTCTTACCTCCATGTTCTAGAGTTGCTCCTCAAACACGAAACCGTCTCTATCACTTGCTCTGAATCACAAGGCCTAAGAAAGCCCTTTCTTTGTTGCATCTGATCGGTTGGACATCTTCTAGACGAGAACAACCCTTGATATAGGCTCAGAAAGAGTTAGACGCAACGACGATGTGGAATGTCGTCCTGAATATGCGGTGGGGTTAGCTCTTTGACGAGCAGAAGAGATATTTTCAGGATCGTTTCACTCTCGCTTCCTCTCCTTCATCGATGAATAACGTCCGTATGCTGGACACAAAGAAGTATTCTACACAGAATCAAAGTTCACAGATTTCTCATGTGCAGCTGTGTTTTTCCCTCTTCCGATTCACTGATGATGGATTTGTAGAACGTTGGCGGTCCGCAATGGTGAATCCTCATTTCCTGGTTAGTGATGGAAACTTTGTGTGGCGCGAGTCTACTTCGCCCCGGAGTATATGGAGAGATTGGCATGTCTTCCAATTATCATTGCAGCTCAAACTCAATAACGAAACAATTGAGCCAGTTTAGTTTTCATTCCTCAGATGACAGTCCTAGTAACTTTTTGGCGCAACTTCAGAAATTCAAGAATCAATTTCCAGCTACGGATCATCTTCGAGTTCCCGTTGTTTTATGGGCGAGGTTGTGAGACACCTAGCATTTTCATTGCAAATACTGATATTCTCCTTCTTTCAAGCACGCAAGCCAATTCTCTATTGCTTTGGCCGACAACCAAAAAGCTCCCATTGTATGCGAGTCAATTGAATTTTTATGGCCCAAGCTGGCTCTTGTTGGCGCTGTAGTGTAGCGGTTATCACTCAAGATTCTGATTACGTGCGTCTGAGTTCTTGTAACCCCGGTTCGATTCCGGGCAGTGCCTGAGTTCAAAGCGCTTTGCTTTCTTTTTCGAGATTGTCACCTTTTTTGGACAGGTCATTGTTTTGGTTTGTTATGACCAGAGGGCCATTGTTCGTGCTTTGGCCCAAATCTACCTCACCTCCCATCTTGCGCTACCAAACCCATTTTCCCTCCTGCACTCATCATTCCTGTATCCAACAACCCCCGAATTTATTCTTACCATGCTCGATTCGTCTCCAGTGGCTCTGCCTACGCGTAGGCCGCTGAAGCGCTCAGCATCCACAGCCTCACTCGCGTCACTGCCCACCCCCCCTCGAACACACAGGAAACATGCCCGCGGAAGGTCGAGGGGGTCTTGCGATAGCGATAGCGACGATAACGCGGTCTTATCTACCGATGACGAGGCGCCGGACGCCCACAAGAGCAAGAAGCGGAGGACAAGCGAGGTGGCAAATGACGAGGAAGCCTTCTGGCTAGGTGGCCCTGCAACCGAGGATTCGAACGTGGAATCGTCCAATGAGAAAGACCAAGGATTGTCTAAAACAGCCTCTACGAGTGTCAAGAACAAAGCTCCTCTTCTTTATCGTCGGTTGCAACAGACCGAGGTGGCGCCAGTTTCCCCGCCACCTTCGCATCGTAGGCCTGCAGTCGTCGCGTCTGTGAAGCCAGAGAGCGTGTCGGGTGCCTCTGTATCGCCTCCCAGCACGCCTCAAACTCGTTCGGCAACCAGACGCGCCGCTTTGGCTTTGGGATCACCCGAGAACCCGTTCCTTGCGACGCCGGTGAAGGACATCGTCGAGGAAAGTACGACGCCCAGCCCGAGCGGCAGCAGTGCGAATCCTAGTCCACACACCCCGGTTCAGTACGAAAAGCCAATGATGACCTTCGTTTTGTGAGTAACTCCTATCCTTGCGATGCCATCGCCATCGTTGCTTATTCTTGTCCTCGACAGCCGCGGTGTTCGCCGCGAGTATGCAAATCCGTTGTACAACCATGCTGAGAACAAGCCTCTGCCACCTCCCGCTGCATCATTGCTTCCCATCGAGCATCCGGACTACTCGCCACCTGTTCATTGTACTCCCAAGCTCCTCTTCCCTGCCGCCAGACGCAACCTCCGTGGCAAGAATGCCGCCCCGAAATCCCGTGCGCGGTCTCCATCGTTGAGTGGCGATGAACTAAATGGCGCCGATATCAAGCCAAAGAAGCTGGATTTCGGCAAGGCGGCGAATTCGGGCAAGAGCACTAAGCCCAAGCAGGCGAAGAAGGACAAAGCTCAGACACAAACCCTTGATCAGGAGCTGAAGACTGCTGGCGAGGAAGTTTTCCTCTGATAATGCGCCGAACACCCTTTGCGATTGGTCTCAAATGTCCATATTCCTAATCTATTCCTCCGCTCGGGATTGTGGTTGTCGTCCGACCAACTTCGTTTTGTTCAGGTGTCTCCGACACCATCCATTCCCTTAACCTCTGATCTTTCCTATTCTTCTTTTGCGCCTCCTTCGATTTGCGATACCTTGAAATTCGAATCTGTACCCTCTTGCGTCACCTCCATCACTACTCCTACACATCTTTTGTCCGCCGCGATACGACTTGTACATACTATTCCTGCTCCACCTCGCTTAGCAAGCTCATCATCTCCTTGTCGGGACATCAATGCTCAGACACAATTCGCCCAAGCATCAATTGTCTATCCAATCCGATCTCATTGGATACAGTCCGATCGATGGCCCAATGCTGAATTATCGAGGCGCCAGGCGTCTACCACACCTCCAACTCACCCCCACCTCTCTTGCTCTACACTATCGAAAAAATCCGACTAACTCGTTGACTAACCCGAACCGACGACGACGAGAGCGCCGCGTTGGCCATAGTTGGGATGTACACAAGGCACCGTCAGCTCAGTGACTTAGGCTTGGGCTTGGCTGGTCCTAGTGTGTATGTATGTACCCCGATATTGATACTCTATGCGCTTCTTTTTGTTGTTGTGTACCATACCATACCCTACATCCCATACTATTGTCTGTTTTTGGGCCTGCGTATGCTTCCGCCTCACTGTCTTCTCCCTGCTTATTCCTACTGTTCGTTAGGCATCGATAGGGTTTTCTTTAGTAAACTTTTTCATCAATAAATACATAGAGTATATGGTGGGGTCGATCACTGTCTGGGTTACCCCGGCGGTTACCCCCAAATATGGGTAGGGCACGTAACCGCCCGAATACACGCGCAGCCGAGGGGGTCGGTTATACGCACTTTTGCGCTTGCGTTTTTCGTGCGCAAAGCGCAAAGCGCAAGACCAGTGCGCCACTGATCCAAAGCGCCGGGCTTCTGCCGGAGTCAGTGCGCAGCAGGAGCTTGTGGCCACGCTGTGAAGACCGCCGGAGGCGCCGCACGGATCCGGATCCAGTGCCGGGCCCTCTGTTGGGCGCCAAGCACCATAGGCGCCTATTTCTCTATTTTCAATAGCTGCACTGTGCTTCACTGTACACATAAATACTTCACGTAGATTTGTGCATGATTATTACCAATATTATATCCATATTTTATCAAGAAGGAGAGCATAAAGTGAATTCTCTCTGAGAAATTTAAATACGGCGCCATCTCGGAGACAGAGCTCCATCCAGATGCTTTGCGCAGCCCCTTGCACAGAAGCTTATCATCCTTTCACATGCTTTTTTTAGTATTTCGGCGGTCATTGCACGCAGTCCTATTTTATTTTAATTATTCAACAGGTTAACACTGGCGGGGACGCCCCCGTCCCAGCCAATCAGCGCGCTCCAAGTCTCAGGTACCCTCGCGCCTCCGCACCCACGCCGGGCGCGCCAAACGGGCGCCTATAATCCAGGCACGTGACGTAACCGCGGGTGTCCCGGGCACCCAGACACCCAAGATACATAACAAGACTCACAGTTCACTGTAGCACTTACGAACCGACGTCATCCATATACCCTTTGCAACTCGATGGCAGGTCTCAATGGCACAGATCCCCGCATGGCCTTGTCGTTAATAAGCATTACTGACGATATCGAGAAATCAGAGATTTCCACCACTTTTGATGCCGTTATGCTCGAGATTTTTTATTATGGGTATGCGTTCCTTTCGCATATGCTCTTCACAAGCTGAATAACTGTTAAAGGAATGTATACAATTGTCTATACTGGAACCATGTACATCTGCAGTATGTTTTTACATTTTGATATGCATTGTACATCGTCTAATGTTAAGGCGCCATTATTCAGCCACGAAAACGACCTCTAGACACCTTATCATAGCAGCTGCAGTTACGATTCTGTACCTGTGCAGCCTCTTAAAACTTGGCCTTGCTTGGTACTCCGCCAAACATGCCTTAATCGATCACGGAGACAGTCGGGACTCCATCTTTCTAGCTTTATACGACGGTCTGCACTTTTTCATCGTAAACTATGTTAATGTTATCATCGCCACAATCGCGGGAGACGGATTGCTGGTAAGTTAATTTATAACCTGATGAGCGACGTGATGAAACTCAGTTGAAAATGAACAGATATGGCGATGCTTTAATCTGTGGGGCCGCTCATATCGTATCATAACGATGCCAATATTTCTGGTCGTTCTAGAGGCAGGTATGCATTCCGTCAATGTCATCATTTTGTTTGCAAGCTGACATGATCTGCCCTATTCCGAAGCATTACTTATAGCAGGGATAACAGGAGGCGCTCTGGCGTCCAGCGTAGCCTCAATGGACATATTTGACAACCTTATAGCCGCAGGACTCATAACTTCGGCTTCTAACACCATAATGGCGACCGCTCTCATCGCATACCTCTCCTCATTCCTAACACTCCAGTTTTTTTTCGCTCGGAAATTCCAACACACCGTGGATATTATTATTCAATCTGGGGCAGTATATTAGCTCTCCTTGCTTGTCTACGGAGTATCTGTTGTTTTTGTCGGCCCGTCGTTTTCAAGTCCGTGGCGTTATGCATTCAATGTATGGACACAAAATCTTATCTACATCGCGGTAACTGGAGCTTTGCTTTTTTTTTAAAAAAAACCTTTTTGCTAACGAGCTAATACAGGGAATGTCTACTAGTAAATTAATTGCCCGTTTCGCTATGATCAGCGACAGCCATAGTAAAAATATTCCTACTTTGACACATATTTCTGGACTTTAATTTCAGCCAGATTCAACGATGAGCAGTACTAGTTCGGAGGTCCGAGCAACGGCAGCAGCTTCTTCTTTCAATGATGACGCTGCTAATATGGAAGAGAAATCGTACTGAACTGTATAATTTGTACTATAGGACTAATAATCTACACCGGTGATAGGATAGCACTACTAGATAGTCCTGTTCTAACCGACAAAACAAATTTCGCCATTCGGCGAGTTCGGACTTTGTAACGTAGTTCGTCTTATAATATGTAGAGCTTTTCATGGAGCTTCCCTGAGCGCCACCGTACGAAGAATAAAAAAATTAGGCACTGCCCGGAATCGAACCGGGGTTACAAGAACTCAGTCAAGAATGATCAGAATCTTGAGTGATAACCGCTACACTACAGCGCCGACAGGTACAAATAAACAAAAATAGCTAGCCCAATTGCGGATGTCAAATTGAAACAATGCATGTCTTCGTGCAGTCCAGAATCATACACAACACAAGCAACTTGATTTTGAGCCAAAAGCTGCACCATATACATCCATCTGAGGTAATCTACATACTAAGATTTGTGTCCCATTCGTGGATGCGAACCGGTGGCATGAGTCGTTTACAAGGCGGCGTCGATCTATCAATCGATGCCAGGGCTTGCTTAGCACTGACATAGATAATCGAACAACGAAGCGGCGTCAATCAACCCTTCCAAGTTCAAGTTGGTGCATCAAGACAAAAAAAGGACAAACGACAAGTCCCCATTGGAAAACTCAAGTTCGACTGGAGCCGCTATAAATACCTCTCCTTGTATTTCGAAAACATGCAACGTGAATGTGGAAAAGATCTGCCATACTGAGAGCCATGCATTGACAGAGATACGGTCCACCTGGCGACGTTGAGATATTGACGTCGTTGTTAAACCTCAAAGGCGTTGGGCGCGACGCTGTGAACATTTGAAGGTCAGAAGATTCGATCAGTTCGGTTGAGTCGTTTGTCGTAGGAGATGTAGATCATTTTATGTTTCTTACTCACCACACGGAGTCCGGGAGAACATCCCGTCGAAGAAGCAACAGTGGATGCAGATCATGATATGCCGAAGCCTCGTTCTACACCGCAGTAAAAAAAAATCGACCGGGGATTCGGAATGCAAAAAATTCCTATTTTTTTTGACGCAAAATCAGGGCCTCCATTTTATGAAGCTCCTTCGTCGTATGTAATCAAGCTTCAAATGACGAAACCGAAACAGATCGCTGGTCTTCGTCGACGTTGCGTCCTTGTGCTCAGGCGGGATAATATTTCTCCATTCCGGTGGGGTGGCTGGTACCTACTAGACCGACCTTCTGGTTATCTGCCGTAGCTCTAGCAGGACGGTACTAACTCTGAGATGGAAAGTGGGAAGTGTTTCGGAAAGGATGATCAAATCTTCCATTGAAGAGGAGCCGGGGATTACATATTAAATTTTGGGCCTCAAGATTCGTTTCTCTGCCGTCGACGTTTTGGTGTGATTGTAATGGTGCCAGTGCGTCCTTTTGAGGCGTGCTGGATCCTTTAGGAAAATATGCCTCCGAGGCCGCTGTATGTCCTTTGTAGAAGGTGGCTGGCTTGTCTTCGACGGAGAGCTGTCAGTAGGCGAGCCTCGAGGGTTTCAGATAGCGGGCCGAAGGAGACTATTGAACGACTCCGCTGTATTTTACCCTCGATGCTCGCTTACTGGCAAAAGAAAGGAGTCCTCGAGAACGCCAAACAGCGAGTGTGCGAATCAAGGAAGGATTTTTGGGCAGAAAATGAACAGAATTAGCGAGCTGCACCGGGTGTTTCATGAGATTGATGTGATGGCTACTCCTTGATGCACATTCATTAGCCTTATCAGTAGTGATATCCACCCAAAAACACGAAGAATTGGCCAGATCAAGGTTCGTCGAATTTGTAAGAAGCCTCGTGAATAAGTTTCGAGGAATCAAAGTTGATAGTGATATCTCCACACACTGTCGTTAAGAACGTAAATTCCCCCCTTCTTTTTCCTGATGCTGCCATTATTCTCGTCGATATTGTGCGTATTCTCCAAAGCCTGTGACGATTGTACCTCGCTCATGAGCTCGTCAGACAAGCATAGTTTCTGCGTAGTCGCCCGTACGTGAAGATTAGATGGCGCTGTCGGTCTCGGGCTTTCCTGAGCCGTCGCGTCAACCAGGAGGCGCCAATAGCATGGAAGGACCGTCGACGGCAGAGAGCGGCCAAGAGGGATCCGGGAAGTCGACGATGGTGAGCAGTCCCCGGCTGCGGGGGCTGTTTGGAGGTGGTGGGAATGGTGTGAGCAGCGGGAAGAAGTCGGTGTCGCCGGCAGAGGCGAAACCCGCTTCCACGTCGTCGACGTCGAGTAAAGCCGATGAAAATGATGGATCTCAGGCAGCTTCCTCGTCGCCATCGTCCTCCGCCTTGACCTTTTCGCCGTCCTTCGAGCCATTATCCCAGCAGAAATACGACTTCGACACTCCCTCGCCATTCATGTTTGACTCGGAACGGGCACAGGCTGCGTCGAAACGTGTCCAGCGTACACCCCCGTTGCCCAAGAGAGCGAAGGCGTCTCCAGTTCGTTTGGCGCCGAGTCTGACGCGATTGGATATTGGGGCAGTCGGATGGTCGAGGTTGCCCATGGCTTCGCATTTTCCTTCAAAACCGCCTCCTCCGTCGGTGGTTATCGAGGAATGGCCCCAGAACGATACGGTTCCAACGCCATCGTCGACGACGTCACAAACCAGACCATTACCCACCCTGCCAACTCTGAAGACGGAGTCTAACAACTCAGCGCTGAATTCCTCACTTTCCGGGCTCTCTAGACGTGTAAATACCGTTTCAGCCTCCATGCAGCAACAGAACGCGATCGCTGGCCCATCGCAATACCCAGGAGCTCTTTCAAATACGCTCTCACCAACAACAAGCTCGCTGTCGGCCCTAACATCACCTGCACTGACTCCACCGTCGAAGATTTTGATCATGCAGCCTATACCCCAACGGACTACGAAACATAGCCTTACTATGCGATATCAACCCCTTGTTGCAACCTCTGCCGCCAGTTCAGCCTTACCATCCGGAGATGCCTCATCTTCAAGTGATCAATCAGCTTCGCCTATACGGCCTTTACCTCGTATACCACCCACAACTTCCATTTCACTCGGCGACGACAGCAACGCAGTTTCATCACTCTCGTCAGACCTTTCGGAGGAGAATATCAAACGTCCAAAGACAAGTCCTGGGATTGTAGCCGGATTCTCTTCTTCACCCAGGGCTTCTGTCACGGCTCTTCCACGTACGGTATTCACCAACCCTTCCTCTTCGCCATCGCGCCAATGGGACGTAATCCACAACAGCAACCCGTTGCCAATTGGCTCTCCGTTGAAAACGTCCAGGGCAAGGTCACATTCGCACCTATCACGTCGGGATAGATCCTTGGACTCGTACTACTCAACTCCTAGGACTTCACCTGCGCCTTCACGCGTGCCCTCACCCATAGGTGGGCGTCCTTCTCTGAGCGGATCACGATCGCGATCTGTCAGACATGCTGCGACGATAGATTACCTTCCCCAGACGCGAGGCAGCCCTACAATTCCGTCTGCGCCATTCGCTAGCTCCATGGCGTTGCAAATTCACATAGCGGACCCTGTGACGGTCGGGAAGAGGACGCAACCACCACCGCCTTCACCCCCCGTAGGCCCTGTGAAACCTCGTCTAAAGCCTCCAGCGTCTGGGTCACCGACTACTGCGAGGATTGTGACTGCGCAACCTTCGGCCCCTTCTACGTCTTCTACGTCAAACAAACCTTTAGTGACAACACCGGCTGCTATCACCGCTGCCACCTCTACAATAGCGATGAATTCCCCGAACCCGGTGTCTCCAACCACAGTGCCTTTCTCCGACGACACCGACGACATGTACTCGATAGACGCGCCTCTGCATTCGCACCCCATCGACACGCTCACTGACACTGAATCCGTAGTCAACCCGCCACTGACGCCAGTGGAAGTGTACATTGATGATCAAGACTGCTCGACCATGTCACGCAGCCCTTCGCCAATACGTTACGCGCGTCCAGACTCGCGCGGACATCTGAGCTCATCAGACGGTGATAATGGTGGCTTGCCCAGTTCCTCGTCTTCTGAGAGCGATCGTAGCGTTTCGCCGGGGCCAGCGAGGAGGCGGACGCAGCTGCGTTCATATAGGAATAGCTATCGCCCGCGAGAGGGTACATCGCCGCCGCATATCCCGTATCGGAGGAGTCCGTCGCCTATTGGCGAGCAGCACCAGCAACAGCAACAGTTGCAAGTACCATCGACGGGGGTAGCCGACACGGAAAAGAAGGAAAAGCCGAAGAAGAAAGCAACGCGCTCGTATTTCTCGGAGTACATAGCAACGTCGGCCCCATCCACACGCGCCTCATCGCCTGAGCGCAAATCGCGCTCACGGCAGCCCCGTAGACTCGCGAACGCCGTCTCGCTCGCGCTGAGGAACACGAGCCCATCGCCCAAGCGGAATAGCAAAGGTAAAGCGCAGCCGACACTCATCGACGACGGCGAGGTACTCGATATCGGGCCTGCACCCCCAGCACCCGCAGACCCAGTGGAAAGCGAAAGTTCGTCCATCACCGAGACCGTCCCTCAAACCTCCTCCGCTCGTTCATCTGCGAAAGTTGGCTGGGTAAAGTCGATGGCGCGGAAGCGGTCGGAGGTGTTCAATTTCACAGCGTCGGCGTCGGCAGCTAGCAATAGCTCGATATCACATTTGAGCAATGCAGGGACGGCGCCTGTTGAACTGGACGGCGCAGAGAAGCCGTACATGTGGATATCGACGAGCAAGCCGCCTGTCGCGCCCGCGCCATTCATCCCGATCCCCCCACCGCGCCAACAACACCGTCGCGTTGACTCGGCAGACTTCCCCGCGTCCCACGCGCACGCGCACTCCACCTCCAACTCGTACACCGAACGCGAAAGGGAGAAGGACATCGAGCGCGAAAGCGAGAGGTATAATCTGGTCTGCGGGCTGCCTTTATCCACCGGTCCTATTAGCAACAGTAGCAGCAAACCGCGCTCGTCGGACCCAACGGCGTCGGGGCAGAGCGGGCACACGTCGTCGTCGAGCATCTCGATTCCGAGCTCGTCTTTCTCTGGGTTCGGTATTGCCGCGCGGACGAGGAAGCTCTCGAAGCATGTGTCGAGCGCATCGGTGTCGCTGCAGATGTATGGCCAGTCGAGTGCGCAGACGACGCAGCCGACGCCGGATATTCGGCGCCAGGATAATTGAGGCGGTGGTACCTATTAGTATTCGCGGTTATGAGGTTGAAACCTGTTTGATTCATCTTTAGGTGCATTTTTTTGTTTGTTGATATACATAGTCATTTTTTTGCATTGTGTTTTTGATTTTGTTGTCCAGCATATTTTTGGGCACTTTAGCCTTTATTCATGCTAATTTTGCTGTCGTTTTCCGTTGTTTTGGAGGAGTGAATCCCGATTCCCGTTTGAAGATCCGGATTAAGGTCGGATCACATACTTTCCCATCCGCGATCTCCTCGGAGCCTTCCGATCTCTGAAACTTCGAACCGACTTTTGAAACCATACTCGTACTTCACCTACTTTCTTCGCGGCCACACAGCTTGGGTTAAAAAATTCTGAATTGAAAGGTGTCTCCTTCCTTCTCGGTCAGCCAATATGTCAGACCAAGGTCTCAAACGCAAATACGGCCCTGTTGACCTCGGAAAGGTGAGAGTCGCGCTCGATGCCTTCAAGACAGAGATGGACGGGATTCGCGGTGCGGCAGAGGAAGAATTAGGAAGCATTTCTGAGCATATCCTGGCATTGGAGGATATCTTGGACTATGCAAAGGAACCGACGGTACGTTTTTTTTTTGGATGAATTCCACGCGTTTAGCTTGTCTTAACGATGTCGTAGAGGTTCACCTTCTCCACGGTTAGGTTAGAAGACTTAGAAAAGGCAGGCGTCGTCAGGAAATATCTCTTTATACAATCTACGAAAGTAGCTGAGCTGGCGAAGTCACTGACAGCGAACGCAGAGGCTGTCGTTCTGGATCTTTATTCCCGTATAAAGAAGATATATTCATATGTGAACATGGATGTGCGTATTTATTGAATTTCTCTTTTACTGTGGACTCATCTAACGCCGTGGTAGCATGTATCAGGGCCTCGAATGATTCTTGACGCGATACTGCTCGGTGTGGCAGAAATGGCATCCGATGAACAGAGACACGTCGCCATCCTTCCGGGAATGACGATTCCTGGAGAAGTCTATATATCTCACCCAACTTCGGGATATGAATTGTGCGTAAGTGGTGGCAATCTAGATTACGCCGTCGTTGAATACAAAAATATATGGGACAATAAGGGTGAGTCGAAACACTGTATATCTTCGTTTGTGAATTGGTTGACACCTTTGTAGCACGCTTGCTTACCCCTGGTGGATCCGATGTCATGAGAGTTATATTGACTAGACCGAACAGCTGGCTATTCCTAGTTCAGGCAAAGTACCAAAGTCTTGACCGTAGCTTCCTCGATTACGTCCCCGAAGCACTGAGTCAAGCGATTGCAATGCTTGAGCAAGCGAAGTAGGTCAATTGACAACACTTTTTATCATTGTTGTCTAATTAGGCCTTTTCTAGTCTCCAAAAAGCTCGTTTTTGTCTATCTGATGGACAGCATTGGCTTTTCTTTATTTTACAGTTAGAAAATGGGACGTTCGTGTACTATGAATCAGCCAGATGGTATTTGAATAGAAATCGCGTGGAGAGCTCCGACAAGGAACTGCGTGAGATTGTGGTACTCCTTTGCGAATGGGTAAGCATGTGTATTCTCATGCCTATTTGTCTCTTGCTTATGCAAATTCATCTAATTCAGCTGAGGCCAGCTGCAAACGATCTGTTTACATTACAGTAGAAGACTGGCGCCAGGGATAATGTACACGTTACTACTACAGCTTGACCTGCCTTTGTACCAACATACATCTTCAAAACGACTTCATGAAACAATCGATACTGAATTTACGAGTCCCTGGAACGGCTGTAAGATGTTGAACGTCCCTGGCCCAAATCAAAAATCCCAAATTATGGTACACTTATGCTCTCTGAGGATCCAAGTGAGTTTTTGTTTCCAATTTAAAATCCCATAAATTCTCGCTCACGTATGTAACATGCACCCGAATCCTTGTGGGCATATCAAGGTTTTGAGCTCTCCAGCTAGAAAGGCATTATTTCCCGAGAAGTCGATGCACTTCCCCAGGGTTGCTGGAGTGATTGACTCGGAAAAGCAGTGACCCGTTACATTTGGGCCGTCGCACAGGACGAGATTGTCGATGACGGGTACTTCTCGTGATATCTAGGCTGAGGGTCGGCTTAGAATCGTTAGATTATGGGTTCTGAAAACAAACTTACGATTTTACCCACCACGAGAGAATCTAATGACAGGGTCGGACTCGCCACGACAAAGGCCGGGATGGAGATAATAGTCTACACTACAGCGTACAGAACATGGCGCAGTTGGAGCTACGGTATATCAGCGCCCTTCAAAGCTTCATGCTTTATGTGTGCGTGACTACGTGTTCTTTACGGGTTGAATGTTCCCTGACATACTGAGATATGAGTCTGGGGAGTGTCTGTCTGCCAAACCCGTCCCCCGCTCCTGTCTCAAAGCATTGACTAATTCTCGTGCCTGAGTAATAATACTTCATTCTTCCAAGTGCTTTTTCTCTGATTAGCTGCGGAAGCTTGACATTTCATAAGGGTGTATTTGCTGCGGTGTTCGGATGCTCAGAATATATTTGTCTTCACCTAAATACTTCAGAACGAAATAGTGAATCTCTATCTGAACGTTTTTTTCGCTTTCCCCAATATGGGAAGGGAAAGCACAACGTTGGAATAGCATAAGCTTTCGATGCAATGCGCTCCACCTCCTCTTCAAACTCGATCTTCTTGACTATCTCGCGGATGTCATGCCTTTGTGCCAAAATGGCCATCTCGTCTGGAACCGCCGTATACATCAGGCGAGTGACTAAATTTAGTTGCCAATGATAGGCTCTATGGTCGTCCATGAAATCCTAGCAATCAAGTTGATTGAATTTTTCAACGTAGAAGTCTATTCGTAGTACTTACCAAGTCTCTTATAGCATCCAAAAATTCTGACATCCTTTCCATATTTCGAGAGATGCCGTAGTGCCCAGCTGTTGGCTTATGGTGCAGAAGGTCCTCGTGTAGTTGCGCAGTTGGAAGTGCGTGGCGAAGATGCTTCGTTATTTCAGAAATACATCCGGGATTATTTTCCTGACTTGATGGATTCAAGCTAGCTATTGCAAAGTAAGTGCGGTTTCACCAAAGCTTCAAATGTATTAAAACTCACCTCGAAGAACGAACCATCGATGGGCGAAAGCGGTATGCCATTGTGAAGGACTGACATAAAATTGTTGCGACCGTGATTCGTCGAGAAGGAAATCCGGGAGTGAAGCATGGAGATATATGACATATCCACCTTTACAGGCAATGACCGACGATAGATCAACAAGACCCGCTTCGACTGTACCGATTGGCATGTCAAAGAATTTGGTGATTGTAGCAATGTCTGTATGCCGCATTAGAATCGAGTATGCGAGTATGGATAGCGTAATATCGATGTTGCTTATCGAGGAAAAGATGTGTTGATATAGGGCATCGAGCTGAGCAAAGGGTGTGTCAACACTTGTAGGTCGTAAGCCCCGAATCACTTCTAATCGTTGGACAGGATGTGAGTTGGGAGCGGATACGTATTTGGTGACGACAGACGCGTAGATAAATTGTCCCGAAGACTTGTCCACCAACTCCTTGACAAGCTCTGTAGGAGGCCACTCGTCCGGAATGAGATGTCGTAACGGATGAGTTTCTTTGATCTGGGCGAAATTTTCGTTTAGGTACAGGGAAATGTCATCGTCGGAGAGATAATCATCGTCTAAAGCGACACGTATAAGGAGGTCCATCGTCGTTCTTGAGTTGAACGTCATAATAAGGTGGCTTTCATTCCGAGAAGCTAGCAAGAAGATGGCGGGGGTGGCATGTGCGCGGAGAGCCTTCGAAATGGTGGTTATGATGTCGATTTGTGCTGCGCGCCTATGGCATTCGTCGACACCGTCAATGATGATTACAAAAGGGGATGCGCTTGATATTATCCGGGGATCCACTTCTCGGAGTTGGCGGAGAGGGCTAGCGATTAAGTGTTCAAGCTGGACCTCCAGCGAACGTTGAAATATGAGGGGGTCGTTCTCGATAGCTTGAGTGATAAGATCACGAGTGAAAGGTAGACTTTGGGCGATTTGGTAGGATATGGTAGCCATCAGAGATTTCTGCGTGTTGCGAGTTGGATCTGTTCTCGAGAAAAAGAAACTCGCCAATTGAATCCCTTCCCTAACACACATTTCGGCGATCGTCTGCGCTATTGCTGATTTCCCTGCTCCTGCAGCGCCGTTCAACCACAATATCCATGACTCTCGATTCTCTGAAGTCTGTATCCACTGCATTATGTGTCGGAGAACAGCCTCCCGTGTGTGGGGATGACATTTTGGTGGATCCACTCGCTGAGCAGAGTTGTGGAAAGCTGTCGCAGCAACCTCGTCTTGAAGACGTTCGAAACCCCCTAAACTAAGAGTTTGAGATGGAATAATGACGGGAACCTATAGAGAGAATTGCCTTGGCTTGTTATTGTTGTATTATGCTGCGTGAATGTACCCCCAGTGACTAGTGTTGGCGCGGAGAAGATGGTGTTGACATCGTATCGTTGAGTTTCGTAGCTGCGAGAAAATGGGCGAGAAGGGGACGCATTAACCTCTGGAGTAGATGTCATGGTAAGAAGTAGCGCACATTGCTGAAAGGCCTATCCATTACATGTACATATGTTCGAATAGATGCACTGCAGTTAAGGAAAGGAGCTGTGCATCAATGATGCCACGATCATGCCGTAATGAAAATGGCTATGTACCTGCCTTGTCCTAGTACCGCTCGCATAGCCTCGTTATAGAATAATAATCTTTAAAATTACGGACCCATATGTTTGAGATACATGCATGAGAAGATGTCTATGAAAGATGTGCTACTCTATGTAGCAACAGTTACAAGGGCACAGCTCATTCCCCGAAACGGTGCAAAGTCGTGTCCCATATATTACTCGGGGCATTTTCGTCAAAAATGTCAAACATATCTTTATCCCAATAATTTATAAGGCATATCAGCTATCCAGCCTTAATAGAGACATCAAAAAGTCCAGTATCTGGTCGCCCTTGACTGTGCAGGAATTCCAATACGTCAGCAACTATCTGGTTCACGACTTCTGAGGTTTTGCAGTAAAAGAATGCTGAAGCAATTATCTCCAACTTTCGTCGAGTGCGCGATCCTATTTCAGAAGAAGACGGGGTACCCCAACCAAAACAGAGTCAGTCAGACTTTAGGAACTTGATGATATTTGCGGTTGCGACATCTTGGGGGGTCTAGTCTACGTAAGACCAATCGATGTAAAAATATTGCATATCGGGAACGTAAACAGAGAGACGGCGTACGCTTTCTTACTCTCCTCGAATTTTCTCAAACGGCATGTATTCACAGCCGCTAAACGATAACGCGAGGTCGAACCGTTTTTTAAGGGCAGGCACGGCGGAAAGCAGCGATGCGATTTCTTCGATCAAGCATAGTGGCTTTTTCACCTGCCCCGATATGACGCGAAGTGTGGTTAAGTGAGTGAGGGAAGACGAGCCCGTGAAGAGGCCTGAATCGGTGTCCCATGTCCATTGTAAGGCAAGCGAGGACAAGGCAGCGAAGGTTATCGACAATGCCACGGGGACCACCATAATTTTTAGCGGAATGATCATGGGATACTAAGACGGACGGAACTTTGAGGTTACTACATTCTTTTAATAGGATCTTGAAAGAGGTGAAAGTCATCGCCCAAGGGATGTAGAGATGAGTCAACTGCGCCCAGGGAAATATACGCAGCGTCCGTAGATGGTACGGCATGGCATCAGCGAGTCAAACGCGGAGAATGAGGGAACTGAAACGATAAGGACACCCGCTCCATGTTGATAAGATTCCAAGGTCGATGAGGTTGGGAAATGGAGCGAGGTCGCTGCATATCATACTGAACTCCTCTTTTAGTACGCACAACCTCATCCCGTAGGCGGATCGGAAGAAAGAGCCTGTAAACGGCGCTTTCCCACTATCCTCAAGGTCTTGAATGGAAGTTTGGTTCTCTTCGAAGGCAGGCGATGGGGGGATAAATAATGAGGGCGGCACACCGCTGAGATATTCTTCCACCATCCTATAAACTGGGAGGATTACGCAGACATGGCAGAACAGGAAAGGAGCAAGTGGATTTGGTTGATGGCTTAGTTCTGGATCGTCTATTGGAGGAAGGCAATGACGAAATATTTCGTGAAGGATATCAAAAGGAAGAGTCTGTGCCAAACTGCGACTTGCTCTTGCCTGGTGACAAAAGTATTACTGAGTTATCAGATCAAAATCTTGACGGGAGTATGCCCACCTGCACAACTGGCTTTGTCAACAAGTCTTCTATCACCGTTTGGACCATCTCTATAAAAATATGCTAGTATGAAAGAAACGGGAAAAAAACGGACTGCGTTGAAGGAAGAAAACTTTGAGAAAACTTTTCGAGTTCTTTCAATTTGCTTGAATTGATTACAGGGTCACGTGCTCGCATAATTGATGTCTACGACGTCGTTGCCCTCGCTTTCAACGCCGTTGTCAACGTTCTCTACGACCTCCACCTTCTTTAAAAGATCATGCCCACACCCGCCCCAGCAACGACAACGGCGGCTGCCACGACGACCACGACATCATCTGCAGCGGCGGGCACCACAGGAACATCATCCTCGAGCTTCAGTCCTATACCTCAGACGGCCGCTGCAGGTGGCATTACCATAACAAAACCTCAGCAGACAGCCACTTCGTTCTTTAAAATCGCATCGGGACAGGCTATAACCTTTGGATGGAACATGACATCTGTCCTCGCAACCCCGACGCACCTCACGGTGTCGGCTGTGTGCGACAATGGAAATACGTACCCAGTGGGGCCGACAGACGGTATTATACCAGGAACGGCAACTGAGGTTGTCTGGGACATCTATTCATACCAGATTCATAACCCGAACAAGCCACTCGCGCAGGCGACGTATACGCTAAACATTTGGGATGACAGGGGGCCGGGAGCGGCGAGGAAGGCAGGATACCTGGAGCAGAATAGCGCGCTGCAGTTTGCGCTGTACACGCCTCAGGCATATACCCCCATCTCATCGGGTAAGTATCGCGTTTAGCTTGGTGAAATGAAGACGAAAAGTGACAAACTTCGTGCACCCAGGCTGGACATGTTCAACTTGCAGCGGCGCCATGTCGTACGCCACGCACCCAGCGTTCGTCAGCCTACTCATCACCTTCTTTATCGTATTCTTCTCTGGATTCCACCTGCTCCGAAATTCGTCACGACTTTCATGAAAAAAGCGACGCGTTTGGCTATTTTTGACGCTTTAGACTTTTATCAACTCGGACGAAAACGGACATTCCTGCGTTTGGCATTTTTTTCTTGCTTTGCTTTTTATAGTTCCTTCATATTCGTGATTGGGTTTTTTGTTCCGTCGCTCCTTTCACTTCATTCCGGTTATATCCTGGATTCCATATACACACTAATATCCCATTTACCTCACGGTCGCCTGCTCTGTCATATCATAGACTTGATAATAGAACTCCATAACATACGGACGTTCCCTTTTAAACTGTGTCTTTTCCATTTTTTTTTCGTTGGCCGCGCAGCCTCGTTATCCTCCAATTGGTGAGTCGCTGATATATGCGAACGCTGTAATTTCTGACCGAGCTCTTCATTTTAGACGACGTTTGTACGCATATTCACTGCTAGCTCTTTTTGCAGCGCGTTTTACCCCGGGCCACGCAATAAACTAAATTGAATTATCCTATTGCGAAAACTGGTGTGGCTTACTTCATTCTAATTTCTTTCTGTCCGGCTCATATATTGATGCGACCACGCACTAGGTGGTTCCTTTTCTTATGTTCAGGAATTACCTCATCGTCGTCTTTTCGATATATTACTCTTGAGCAAGAGGAACCGATATCCAAATCTGCGAAAACTCCAAGGGCTGATATATCACGCATTCAAACTGACTTTCTTTTGATAGTATCTCTTACAACTTGAAACGGAAGACTTTGTACTTTCCTTGTTTTTTTCTCGGTAATCTGGGCATGTATTTTGAATTTTTTCGCGTGGCGTGACATACATTCCAAGACGTCATTGTATACTCATTAATGCTGCTGTCCCTATGTTTCCGCCACAGGTGTTAACTTGTCGTAATACCGATTCGATCTCAGCCTTGCAATCGCTTTGGGTTTTGCTCTGATCCTCGTTATTCGTTTCACTTCAAGGTACGCAATATCAAAGACACTTTTCTCGTGCTTCCTCTGCTACGAGGCAGTGAGATCGAAGACGATGTAAGGGCGCCAATTTCCTGACTCATTGCTTAGATCAACAGGCGACTTCGGGAAATCGTAGCCTTGATCAACTACATTAAATTTTACTACAGAATCCTCGCGACAAACGGAGGGATTTCGAATGCGGTATGCTCACATGATCAATACAATGGGTAAAGCCCAGGGAAAAGATACCGAAGACCCACTTGATATGATTGATTTGTTATCCTTTATCCGCCTTCTCATACCAAACTTACGTTGACTATGTCCGTATATCCCGCCACAGCAAATCGAAAAACAGAAGGACAGCAGTCCGACGCTCGACATAACGTGGCTTCGATCCTCGCGGTGTTGGAAATCTGCCTCGGCGAGTTTTCCCGATTCGCATCTTATTCTTTAATCTCGTTATGAGTCGTTCTGGACCACTTGTCAGATGCGAGAAAAATAGTCCAAACACGGTATGTGTCCGGTGGTCTTGATCCCCCGTTGAGTGAACATTGAAGGCTAACTTATTTTTAAAGCGGGGAGGGGTGTCGATTCTGCGCTCTCGAGGCTTTCTTTAGCTAGGAAAAGGAATCGAAAGAATTCAAGAGTTAAGTGTTCCAACAAATTTATGCATATGTCTGCTACTTTCCCTCAGTCACTTCGTCCGTTTGCCGTCTGTGACTCACTAAACTCACTTCAAAGGATTTTGACTGAAACATCTTTCGGCATGCTAATTGAAGCCACGTTCCACGCTTCCATACTTCCCGGATGAAGGATTCGCACTCTTGATCAGATAATCTGAAAGCCGGCAGGTGACTCCATCATCTCATGTACACCCTCTTTACATAAATATCACCCTTTACTCGAGTACTCACAGGTAGTTATTTTTACCTATCTATCGTATTGCTAACCCAGGGTGAGTCAATCAGCATCAAGGCGTGCTACAGTTGGCGAACAGCTTCCACCGATAGCTTCGGCAGGACCACCGCTTTACGTTCCTCTGACCGCCTGTGCTTCCGTCGACGTATCTTCTTCGCTGGTTTACGGGCGCATGTTGTCCGTCGAGGACGGACTGCACCCTTCGACCCACCCGGGCGAGAGGGATAAATTGACGCGGTGCGCCGGGAGAGATCCTCGACCATCTTTCTTCCTTCAAAACTTCTTAAGTCACTGAAAAGATGTCCACGATGGAGTTGAGCTTGCAGTACGTTCTTTCTTTCTATTTGCTATCTTTGTTAAGACGAAATTGATCTGTGGAGTAGATTTGGGCCGATATTGGTTGGTGTGTTGCTGAGCATGATCATGCATGGAGTAAGTCCGCTTATCTCTTGTGTTGTAGCTTCACTAACGACATATCGTCTGTTGTTAGGTGCTGCTCTCCCAAGTATGAAGTTCATCGAGTCTGAAATATCGGGAGGGCTGACATGACTTCTTGATCAATCAATTAGATATACTCATACTATCTAATCTACAGGAGGTAAGACATATCTTGTCCTCTTCGATTGTTAATGCATCGCTTATCCCAAGTTATAATAAAGCACTGATCCAAAACTCAATAAATACATGGTATAATCATAGTTGATATCTCTTTAGATCGTCAATTAACGATATTTGTGGCAGGTCATCTATATCCTCATCGTCGAGTCAATACACACGGCTTTTTCGATATACATGATCTACGAACCTCTAATTCTTCGCTTTGGTTCGTTCTTTATTTTTATGCGTATTTGTGTTCCTCGCTAGACGACACTGTCCTTTCGTGCAGGAGATCTAAATGCACTTATGCAATATCCTATAGGTCTGTATATTCGTGACTCATTTATATTCACGTACTGAGTTCACTTCTTAGCTCTTACTCCTCGTAAGTCAGTCGTAATATAGAATTGATGAAGCGCTGCTGACAGCAAAGGCGTTTATGAAGTTGTATCATTAATGGTGCGTATAATCATGACATCTATACTCGCTGAGACCATGCTAACATAGACCACTTCGTTAGGCTGCTATATCTCTACCCATACAAGTCTTCGTCGCCTGGCGGATAATCCGCCTCCAAAATTCCTTCTGGGTGGGCGGTCTCATTATAATCACAGGGGCCATCTCGTTTGGTCAGTATCCTTTCCTCCTTAACCCGTGCATCGTAATTATCATGCCTAATACATATCCGTTCAGCCGGTGCGGTCCTTTCAGCCGTGCAAATCAGACAGTCCGCCAACTTCTCTGAACGGCGTTCGCTTCAGATGTCCGCAATTCTCTGGCTTGTCCCCGGTGCACTCGCAGATGTCGCCATCGCAGCCACGTTGTCTTGGAGTTTAGTAAGCTTGGCTCTATATTCTATCTATAGAAACGAATACTGAATTTTACGATCTTCGTATCGTTTCTCAGTACAGGCGAAAAACGGGTTTACCATCGACAGATGCGGTTATCAGCCGGATTATACGGCGTGAGTCGCTTTTAGCGTATAGCTTAAGTGGTGGATGCGAATACTGACCGGGTTTGGGGGCGATTTTTTGAATTAGTGACGATTCAGACGGGTTTGATGACGTGAGTTACGAGTTCTATTAGAGCGGTCTTCCGCTTTCCTGATTAAACTGACACATGGCTCTAGTTCTATCGCAGCTCTATTGAACTTGTTCACTTTAGTTGCTCTTCCAGTACGCGCCATTTTATTTGTGGTACCCGTTCTGTGATCCATCTAAATTTTCCACTCTCCATATATAGACCGGGAATTCCATGTAGGTTCCGTATTAGCTTGGCCCAAGGTATATTCCTGATCATATCATACCCACAGCAACTTTATCTTCAACATCATGTTGATGAAAATCTACGGTAACTTCTTGCTGGCCACTTTGAACGTAAGCACTTGAGCCTTGTGCTCTTGCGCCTGCGTTTTATCAGTTGATCAATTAAACCTTAGGCCCGCGCATCGTGGACGAGTGACCTTCAGCACATCAATGGCAGTCTTCTCTTTGAAAACGCATTGCCTCCATCCAAGGTAATTTCAGTCGATATAAATTGCTAGACCCCAGTTTAATGTATTCCTAGCCTCTCAATTTTGTCCGTGTAGAGCCAGCACTGCCGAGCTTCGTCAAACCCGTCCCGGCTTCACTTCCCACCCATTTCAAAAGCGAAGTGCAAGATGACGATGATCTACCCAGTGGTGCGAGTAGTCCGAGGAGCATACAGAGTAGCAGCAGTCGAAGCTCATCCGGCTCTGCTGCGATGACAGAACAGTATTGTAGCGATATCACGTTGGCTGTTTAAAAAGATGACAATGGTCATTCTCTTTCAATTAATTAGGGTTATATGGGATAAATACGGGTTTCTTTTCATCGGGGTATGCGAGTTAAATATGTGCAGGTATGTACATTCGTGGATCGTCCATCTGGTATTCTCTTTCTTTCTGTCTAAATAAGGTCCCGTTTCTGTCCTGGGACAATGCGTAGGTGAAGGTTTATCTGATTAGATCATTACGATTTGATCACGGTATTGGAGTTGGTTCACACTGCCATCATCAAAGAGCCACACAACGTCCACTGACATGTTTGCTTTCCACACTGCGTAGCGAGCGCCGCGCTTCTCTCTCGCAATCCCACAGCCTGATTTCAGACTAACGAACAAATTCCACGAACAATACTATGTCTGACCCCAGCCCATGGGCCTCCGACGAAGCCCGACGCGCCCTGCTGCGCGATGCCGAAACTGACGTCAAGAGAAAAGTCAAAACAGCCTGGTCGGGCTTCACTTCTTTTGCGCTGAGAGATAATGTCCTCGAGGTTGCGGTTGGTTTGATGTGAGTACCTTCGTAGCAAAAATGGCCAGTTTCGCGCTGTGGTGAGGCTATTCGAAGGGAAGTTGCTGACGTGTATGAACCTACAGAATCGCTTCGACGTTCACGGCTGTCGTCAACTCTCTCGTGTCGGATATTATTTTGCCACCGCTCTCTCTACTGCCATTTATGTCGCGCAATATAGAGGAGAAGTTTTGGATCCTACGCAAAGGGCCGCATTTTAAGAACTTAGGCGGGTACAACACGCGAAACCAGGCTGTGGAGGATGGCGCTGTTATTTTGACATATGGGTACGCCTTTCATGTCCATTATCTAACGAATATGGCTTGTTACTCATCGTCGAACGCGGAATATAGTGCATTCATCGACAAATTCGTCAATTTCATCGGTATAGGCTTAACACTATACCTACTCGCGAACGTCTACGGTTATTTCAGCCACGAGTCGATCATCAGGCATACTATGAAGTGCAAGTACTGTAGGAAGGAGATGTCGGAGAAGGTGCGTGTGCTTTGTTTAACACCCAACCCTTCATATTCACTACTATCATCAGGCCAAACGATGCCCAATGTGTACGTCGTGGCAAGACGGCAGAGAAGATAAAGAAACGAGCGCGTTGCCTTCCCATGCAGAGTGAAATGTCTCTAGGATTATATTTCGAGTCCATCGAACCATGTAACGACGATATCTAACGAATATATACCCTGATTCCTCTCATAAGGTCCTACTCGTCCACATCTGATCCCCGCATTCCGCTTCTTCCACAAAACCAGCCTTCCGATACAATTTCCTCGCGTTCTCATTTGCGGAGCACACATCCAAAAAGACGATCTTAGCCTTCTCCTTCCCATCCGAATGTTCGGACGGTGATTCTCTGACGACGTCAACTGCATTCTCTATTAACATTCCCCCTACCCCCATGCCACGAACGGAGGGGTGGACCCACATCCCGACTAAGAGGAAGCGTTCGACGTTGCCCTCTTTCACTGCGGCGGCGAGGTGTGGCAGCGAAGGTAAGTCCCCTCGTTTTTCGTGCAGCATCATGGGATGCAAGACGGAGAGCGTGCCGATCCACTCTTCTTCATCCCCAATAGCGTCGATCTTTCCATCTATTTTCGACACCTCGCCGGTGTGTTCGACTGCGGCTTCGTGAGAGCGAACAGAGGCACCTTTCCTGTGCGCAGCGAGTGTTGTCCGCCCGGGGGTGTTCACCCTACCACGCCAATCCTCATGAGTGAGATGGACGTCGCGTGCATATGTCGACGAGAAAGCCTCGGGATTCGTGCGGAGCGCATCGAGTCGTATGCGTGTGTATTTTTCAACATCCACATCGGATGCGGGGGTGGAAATGCGGTAGATCGTTATTTTGGGATTTGGGTCGATGGGTTTGGGGGTGGTGGTGGTGGTGGTGGTGGTGATGGCAGCGTTGGTGGGATATGAATAGGTTTCCGTGGGTCGGTCGGCCATGGTTATGAATATAGTTCAGCACTCAGCGTTTCTGAAGCACGGAAATAAACAGCGATGGGCGGAAATGAAGTGGGGAGGTCAACGATTCCGGTTTATTCTGGATCTAGGCAGTTGTTGCGAATTTTATGGCTTTCTGGACGTGTCGAGTCATATTCAGTTGTGTTTGGGCTGTGAATTTGAAATTCTAGTGCGAGGTATCCGGAAATGAGATTTCGAGTCAGTGAGTGCCTGATATCACGTCGGACCGAAGTCGAGGAGATCCTCGGGATGAGAATAGAGTATGATACTGTAACTAACAGCAGCAACCCAGCCGTATGAAGCGGACCTTTCTGAGCACACCTTTCGCGATAGATACCATATTGATGTACAGGAGGTCAGAACTGAGTAAGAGGGTATAAATTACAAATGTGTCCTAGAAATTAATAGGAAGAAAAGGGTGGTGGGAAAGAACTGATACAGAGTCCTTAGATGGTATAGATGGTTTTGTGCTTTTGTGGATTGGGATAAAGTCCATCGTATATGTTACGAGTATCAAATGAAGGTGATGGAGTGCCCGGCATGCTTTGAATTCGACCAACAGATATTTTGACGCTGTGAACTGGGATCACTTAAAATATGTCTGCAGGGGAAAAGCGAAGTGCGCACCAGGATCATCATAAACGATAACCATTTCGTAGGCGAACACAAAGAGCTTTAGATATCCGGTATGACGAGAGAGAGGGTAGACGAAGTGAGATAATGAGGTAATAGATGGGAATGTGTCGGCTTTCGTGAGATTACAACCAGCATAACCTCTACATCCCAAATTAACACAACACCAAGCCCAACAACGAGCGAAGCACGCACCAATACGAAGGGTCCACCTCAGGAGGAGGAGCCCTGCCCATCCCCATTCCTCCTTCTATCCACAATGCCTTCCGCATGCTGAACGCCAGCCAAAATAGGAACACCACGAATATTATCAGAGCAGCGCGGGCGAAGGGCGACGGCGTCCGCACGCGGAACCGCGGGTCCGAGTCGAAGGCGGGTATAGGCTCACGCCTAGCACGCGGCCGGCGCCCTGCTGCATCATCCTCGACGTCGTTGTCAAAGCTGGGGGAGTCACTCTCGTAGGGCGGTGGGTAGGAGGGCGAGTCGGGACGCGAGGAGCTCGGGCTTGTTGGAAGGAGTTCGTATTTAGGTGCCATTTTGTCAAAGAGTGTGGAAGTGAATGGAGGGAGGACTATATGGGATCCTTATGTTTTGGAGGTGGGTTCCAGTGAGGATGGGAGTATGTTGTAAGTTCTTGTCATGACAGCGGTAACATTATTTACGGAATTACGTAAATAATTGATAAGTTTCTGAAATTGAAGCGCCGATTAAATGAAATTTACTTATCGAAACAGCTCATTTTTACATCGGAGACAACACTGACAGCCTTTAAACCCTCTCGCCATCAAATAGTCGTATAAAATCCTAAGGCCTGGTTCCACCTGTTACTCGGAGTTTTCCTCTTCGAAAACATCAAATGCACTCCGTTCCGACTCCTCCGCACGTATCGACACTTCAAAAGGCGTAGAGTCAAAATGCCAGTGGCTCTGCAAAAACGCGGACACCTCAGCAATGATATGACTCGGAACTACCACAGGATGGGGAAGCCGTGATTTCGACCCAATGAGCTCGAGCTTTCGCTCACACGGAGATTCCCATCCTGAACAGAGCCAGTCGGATTTGAGAATCTTGATGATATTTGCACCGACGTTCTTGCCGTTGGATTCGATAGAGTCGATGACGAAGTACTCCAAATGCGGGAGGTATGAAGAGAGCCAGCGACTGCGGTGTCCCTGTACTTCCTCATGAGGTATACAATCACCCTCCCCAAGCAACATCGGGACGTCGAACCGCAACTCCCTCAATGCCGGCATCGCAGTAAACACTCCTTCTAAATCAGCCATCTCTCTGAAAAAGTCATATGTTTGTAGCCCCACCACAAAGCGAAAAGCAGTCAAGTTGGGAAATGAGAACGCAGACAATGAAATCCGCATAATATATTCATTAGACGCGATGGCGAATTGGCGAAGGTTCTCGACGACAATGCAACCATCTGGTTTGGCAACAGGTGGGTGTCCATACTTGATGAAAGCCACGACTTTGACATTAGCGCACCGCTGGATAAGGTTTTCGAACTCGTGAAACGACAACATTCGTAGCAGGTAGAGATGTGTAAGCTGCGCCCATGGAAAGATGCGCAGCATACGATCCTTGATCAATTCGTCGCGAGAAAGGTGTAAGCGCGTTAGACGCGGGGCAGGCGGGAAGTGTGAGGATGTCATGAGTGGGATTGCAGAATTGTGATTGTATGCATTTTCGATTCGAAGTTCGCAAAGGTTGGGAAAGGGAGTAGGGTCGTGACAAATCATGTCCAGTTCCTGGTTGAATATGCAAAATTGGAGGCTGTGAGCGGATCGGAAGAAAGAATCAGGAATCAGGACCGTTTTCAGGCTCTTGAGACTATTGTTGCGATTCCTTCTGGAATGAGCAGGTAATGCACGTAGGTACAATGAAGGTGCCACATCCCCGAAGTATACCTTCCACCATGCAATGAAATCGGAGGATTTTCGCAGGAGTAATCTGTTAGATGGTGCCGCAGAGTCAAGAGCATTGTGCATGGTGAATGTAGTCGACTTCAAAAGTGTGGATATGGAGAATGCCGCGATACGCCATGATACACAGATGTGGCAAAGCAGGAGTGGGGCAAACGAGGGATTTGGTTGATGATTGAGTTCGGGATTGTCGACTGTTGGTAGGCAATGTTGAAATATTTCTTGCAGGATGTCAAAAGGAAGGTTTTGCGCTTTGGTACATTTGAGCCGCTGATAGCATAATTTATGTGCGGTAGTAAATCAGTTTCGTGTTTGCAGAGGAACTCGACCAAACCTTCATGGCTTTCTTTCGAATGCCTACAGCGCTGAGCCGATGAGTTACGGAAGTGAGTAAGCAAGCGCGATGAACAGAAGTGACTAGGGGCTCAGATGATGGAAGTTGTGTCCAAGATAATCGAAGGTCTGACAATGAGAAGGGCAGTTTTTAGTCGGCGCCTAAAATGCACGTAAATCAACGTCACTCGACGCTTTACGCCTTCTTCCTATTCCACCATGATGTCCAGAGGTGGATAAAAGTTACAATGCCTTGTTTTTTCTCACATTCTTGCGTCGCACTGCTCCACGTATAGCCTCCCTTTCAGGCAGAAGGGACTAGAAGCTCCCCTTCGACCTAGTATAACGATGCATCTCACCGACATCGACTCTTTGCAGACAGCCACCAGGTATCGCCTTGTGGTATTTATAAATTGTTCAAAATATTAACTCTCACAAGGAAAGGCCTATCTGGATGTGTTTACCTTGTCAATGACCAGGGCTCGACGAACGTGCCGGACGGGGAGTTGGGCCCCGATTGATGAATGTCATTAGAACTTGTACTTTCTTTGGGCACGAGGGCGAAGGACGTTCAGATACCAGAAACAGAGTCATTCTGTACCAAAAGCTGAGTGAGTGCGGATATTTTAAGCGGCGACGAATCCGGAACCTCCCTCGGACGCGTTGCATCGCCTTGGACTGAGTCATCCATGGTCGACTTGACCTTATATTCTTACTCACCCTCATAACTTATTTGCCTTCCTAGGAACAAAACTCTTCCTGCGTTTCGAAGTGCTCAAGATATACAGAGGTAAATGGGTGATATTCTGGTTTGTTTCACAATCTCTCTCTAGAGTATCTGTATCCCTGATCAATTATTGCTTCTAGTTGAGCTATTACATCGCACAGGACCTCCCGTTCGATATCCTCCACGAAATATTCGAACTTTGTCTTCCTTCTGTAGACAACCCACCAGTGGACCATCAGCCGAACTTCACGCTTGCCCCTCTTCTGCTATGCCATATCTGCGTATCATGGAGAACCGCAGCCCTCTCCATGGCGTCCCTCTGGAGATCCACCACGTTCACGCTCTACACAACGCGTCGGCATGATCCCCCATCGGATAGATTACTCCTCCGCAAGACCACGCAGTTCATTGCATGGTGGAAGAAAAATATAGGCGACGTAGCTCCCTCATTATACCTACCTTGGTCGTCAACCCAACCTGGGCGACGGAAGAACCTTACTGGATTGCAAGACGTACATAAGGCTCTATTCGACAGTGCTTTCTTTAGATCTGCTCACACCCTCCGGTTGGTGATCATGAATCAGGAGCTTGATATCATCTGCAGCAACCCTGTCGCATTTCCAAACCTTTCCCAGCTCAGAATTGAGAGTATCCAGGATTCATTGATGCCCCGCATCGAAATATCATCCTTTCCCCCTTCCCCGCTCCTGTCGCGCATCCAGATATCCCACGCGGAATCGTTCCAAGAACGTACGCTGAACATTTTCCCGTGGGCACAACTCACCCACCTATATCTCCCGCGCACGATGACCGTCGGGGCGTGGAAAGCCCTCGTCCAGCGGTGCACAAATTTCAAGGTCGTAGCGGTAATGTTATCCGGCGCAGATTCTGGCGGCACGGATGGCGCTCCCGTCGTCGTGAACAATCTCCGCCAACTCGTAGCTGCATCCAACAGCATGCGCACAGGCATCCCTTTCACAGGAATGCTCTTCCCCAACCTGACCGCTTTCCGCCTAATCAGCAGTTTCATCGCCGGCCGTGTACGCTCTCTCGACGTGCTCGAGGGTCTGCTCTCTGCGATGCCAGCTCTCAAGGAGCTGCATTTAGACTCCGCGCTGTCCTTCACTGACGAAGAGTATATCCCTTTCGACCAAGCCAGGGCGCGAAGTGGACGTTGTCTCTCTACTCTCCTCCCCAATTTGCAACATCTTGTGATCGATTTCATCGACCCCAGTACAGATAACGTTGCCGGGAACATCATCCGCTTTCTTCGCTCGGAATGGCTCTGCTATGGGTGGGATCCACTACCCCAGGATTACTCAGAATCTTCGCCATCTTCAAGTTACCACAGACGAACGCTCAAGTTCATCATCTCTGATTCGTCCTATGTTTATGAGGAGCCGATCCCCAACGAGATCGTTGCGGAGGTGTCAACATTTCTGCATAGCGAGGTTTGGGAGGATATTAGTGCGCCTTTTGAGGTGTCGATTCACGAAGAGGAGTTGGTGAAGCCTGTTGGAAGGAGTGTGTTTGATGTATTTGATGAGGATATGCCAAGCAAGGGATGGGATAAAGCGGTGGATTTTTGTACGCCTGCTTGACGTTATAAAAATCTGCTTTTTTGATAATTAAAAACCAAAATATGAAGTAGGTGGAGAACACACCATGAAAACCACGGTACTCGACACCCCAGATAGGATAAAAAATACGAGCTATTTATGTACTGATACTACTTACATACTCCACGTAAATCTGCACGTAAATCTGCTCGAATTGATAGCTGAAATAGAGCAGCGCACTTGATCATGATGCTGATAGGGCGGGGGAGGTCATTTCTACAGGACTTTGTTGAGCGCGATACTAAAAGAAAGGGTAAAAGGGAGATACTATAAAGTGGTAAGTCCACTTCTGCTTTCTCTCTGCGTTGGAACGATTCCAGCTAAAATGAACGCGGGGCGGCTGCGACGATTCACAATTGACACCTTTCTGACGGAATATGTGGGCTCGCGAAGGATGAAGGAAGCAGGAGGTGTGCTGTAGGATGATCAAGCTGGTCAGATACAATTGATCCAGAGGCCTTGCGTAGTACAGACTATCTTTTTGTGAATATACTTAATGGAATAGACAACTCTGAGGATAGTATAGAGTTCCGAGATGAAGATGTGTCGGAAACTTCAAATCCCCTTATTAGGTCGATATTGGCGCGAATGACAGGTGCCTCTGATTAGGCCTGATCAGAGGACACTAAGGCCTGATTAAGGTCCCTAATTTAGCCTTTTCTAACCTTTTATGGCCTTTTTAGCGTCTTATCAGGGCGTTTCCGGCCCTTATTTTGAATCAGTGGCGTCTGATGATACAAAAAATTGACCTGATCAGGTAGAAATCTGATCAGGCAATTTGAGGTTTCCGACATGGGGTGTATGCATGGCAGAGCGCAAGAGAGAGTTCACATGTGTAGCTCACGAAGGTCTTTATTGACGTTCACGGGGCCATGTTACGCTCAATTTTGGTTCTAGAAGACAAGTCAGTCGAGGACGAGAGTGGAAGCAAATGACGGGGTGAGGTGATAAGAGGAAACGCGAGCCATGGTTCGGCCGAACTCGGATGAGAACGTCCCCGTTGATTCGACGCGACTAACGCGTCTTGTTCTTGTCCGCATCCCTCATATTGACGAAGCACTAGAAATGGACAGTCTGCGCGCTTTCAACTATCTCGGACCTCCTACCATCTCAATATGCAATGGGGACACTGTCAACAAAAACATGAGCCCATGCACGCTCTGCATTCCCAACTATTGCCACCTCCTTTGAACCACGACAGCTTCATTTCGCTCCTCAAGGCCTTAAGCTCATGATGAACTGTTCGCCGTCACGCGTCACCTTTTGTTCTCGGTCCCTCAATATAACACTGTGCACCAGACCCGCCAGCAACACGGCCTTCGCTTCGATCCCTCGTCAGCACCTCCACACTGGCCTATCCATCTCTCCCTGCGTGACTTGCTCATCAATGTTCCAATTCCAACGCCGCCCCTCTGCCTATGCCTCTGCCCCCTCTTGTTCCTCTATATCTATATCTTAATGACATCCTCTGTTGCAGATTGACGGGACACTATCGAACATCGTTGATGTCTGATCGAGCTCATCTCTCCCAGGTGCGGGCGCTCAATCCCCCGGAATAGGATGGGATGATGGAGGGAGAGCCTGGAGATGGTGCCGATTATTTTCAACGACTTCGGTAGAAGCATCACGATACCCTAACGTATTTAGCTTATTCGTCTTTCCCCGAATCAAGCTTTTCCGACTTCAGAAGATGCGCTACAGCTCAATACCGTTGAACACCTATGCCAGCAGGTTTAGTGTTTTGCGAGTCGAAGTAGCGCACATATCCCCCATCCGAATTCTTTTTGAGATCATTCGCCTCTCAGCTCTCTCACATGGCCGCGGGAGCGAGTTACAATCACGTCAACTACCATTTCATTTCACTATCTTGTACTAATGATACCCTCTGTAATAGATTAAACGGGAAACTGGAGGCGGTGTCGAGCATTAGTGATGATGCCTAATTTGGTCTCTGCGAGTTGCGGGGTTGAATCTCATAAAATACGACTCCAGATGACTTCGAACAACCTGAGTAGAATCCGTGCGGCCATTCCCCATTTTCTCATGTTCTTGATCTACACTATCCCCCTCGCGCTCTTTCACCGTCGTCGATTCTTGGTTTGATTTCATCTATACTTGTTGCGGGGTTAATCTTGCTGAGTAAGACGAGGTAATAAGCTGATGGCAGTTCGGATAACGTCTAACGCTTGAGGAGAACTGTGCTTTCATCGTGCGTTTCTTCGTATTCCTGTGGTCGCACATCCGCTGCCTCTCATACCTTCATTGTAGCCGCTGCTTATTCACGCCCGGCCGCATCTCTTTTATATGGTGTCTGCAGTGCACTTTCTTTTTCGTGAGAAATCAAACCGGTTTTCGTCAATGCTCTCGCTACCCTTCGCCCTCCAAATCAGGCGTCTTTCTCGCCGCAACTTTCGCTGTAGTGCCCATCTCCAGGCACTACATCTCATCCTCGTGCTGGCAGTTATTCACGCATGATGCACCCCTGTACCGGACTTGCGTTATCCGTCCACGTCCACGTCTACTCTGGGTGTCTTCATGTATTTCTGAAATGCAACGCAATGCTTCGCGCTAATTTAAGTGACCTTGCCTTTCACCTGTGCCCTCCCTTTTTTTAAAAATCTTTTCCAAGTCGTGGTTTCTTCCTTGTATGAGTGGCTATTCGACATTGCAATGTTCTCGCACTGCCTCGCTCCCAAATAGATCCCTGTTATACTTTGCCATGCTGTGTGCCTGTTCCCGCCCAATGTCCACATTGTCTGAGTAAATAAAGATTGATCACTGATATTTATCCACGATTGAAAAGGAGAGCGAGCATTCGTATGTAGAGGTATAGGTACAGTACATTGATCGTGGTATAGGTCTGTGTGCCTAGCCATGCTTGGGTGTATATGTATGAATTATTTTTGGAGGTCCCCTTCGTTGCAGTGCGCGAGCGAGCCCCACGATAGCGTACAGTACTTACTACAATGATCATGACCGCAGTGCCTTCTGATGTGATGAGAGGCTTTTAGAACAAGAACAAGACGGCCCAACACAGTCAAAGGTTTGGCTGTGAGCACACCTCGGGTCAATGATAATCGCTCGCAATTACCGGTAAATGTCAAGGACGGCCTCTCTCAAAGTGACGTCCGTGAACTTCTCAAATAAAGAAAACCTCGCTGCGTGTATCCCTTTAATTACCTCCCACTTGTATCTCGCCACACTTTCATTCGCCACTTTTTCCTTCTTCACCCACAATCCAGAGCAATGTCGAGCTCTGGAAGAGGTAATTTACTGGCATCTACATCTGATGTGGAGACTAGGTTCACTGAGACAATTTATACGATATGCTACCTCTGATGTGGAGACAAGGTTCATTACCAGAATGCTGCAGACAGCCTCATACTTTTTCACTTGCAAGAAGATATGCTGATATAGTGCATCGAGGTAGGCAAATGGGTTTTTTGAGGATGGTTACACAGATGAATACCCTTGATCACACAGGAGGTTCTGGAAGTGCTGCACGCCATTGGCCAGTGGAAAGGGTAGGATGATTCATGGCGTTGTTGTTGGGCCCATCACTGCGGCACTGTCTCTCCTCATGGGTGTCGTCTCTGGAATGGTGTACGTATTGTAGCTGCTGGAAAGCTAAATAAAGTATTTCGTGATGAAGATGTTGTATAAGGAATTATGCCGCCCGTCTGGGTATTTACTCTCATCTATACACAGTATTTATACAGACATTTGATTTCACATACTTGGAGTCGTCCGACTACATCAGAGGAGTATTAGTTTACGGAAACAGCACGAGCACTACATTTAATAAACCGACCATCAATTACGTTGCACTTAAGGCCAATATCAGCGCCGAGTGCCACCCGATTAATTCTTGCATTACATTATCTACTCGTTCACAGTAGATGAATCGATGTATCAGGGAAGAACCGAACATGCCAAAGATGAACTGGTACACATCAGCACAAGCGTAACCACATTCATGGCCACAAAGAGGTATGTTAGCGCTGCACCACACCGCAGTGGTAGGGTTGAGTGGTATATGCGCTCGGATTATCACGAACGGATCCTGGTCAGATTACACAGAATTAAATTAAGCTCAGAAACATAAGTTTAGGACAAATCTGTGGATACGTACCACCAAAGATAGTAATTTTTGCCCATCGCAACGCGGTAAACGACCAACCAAACGAATATAACAAGCAGTTGTTCGTTGTCCGTACGTCTCCAATCGCTTGTACATGTAGGAACGCACAATATAGTGATACAGACGAACGATTGAGCACTGGAACAGCGGTAATGAATACGACGTTTCGCACCCCTTTGTCTCCCATTTTCATGTAGATCGTAGAGAAGGGAGTTGGCGTTTTTAGGACAGCTCCGAGTGGAGAGGTGAGTACTAAATTGACAAATATGGTACGAAGAGCGAGACGAGCGGACGAGCTTGAGTGGTGTTGTGGATGGACGATGGCAATGGTCGGTCGGACGATAAATTGGGAGGGATGGAGGAGAGGACGATAGGAATGAATTCGTTGTGAAGATATGGGATAAATCCCAGATAGTCAGAGCATCCGGGCATTTTCTATCAGAGGTGAGGATATAATTGACGAACTGACAATGAATTGTGGCGGTCGCTAACAACGACGGACGAAGTAAAGATGCGTATTGCCCACGGCGTTTGAGTTCAGCCAGTCGTTGATCCCCACAGCGCGACGCCGAGGTCAGATTCGATGCGTGATGATTCTAGTCCACGTCAAAAGATCGTCTAGAGCCTGAGGAGGAGTCGATTTCGGCGCAAGAGGCAAGTTTTCCATATAAGTCCAAGAGCCGAATAAGGGGAAGTTGACTATAGCCAGAGATGAACAGTGGGAGAGCACTGAACGAGTGAACATAAATGAGAGCGGTGCAAAAACGAGATACGCGTCAAAATGCACATGAAGAGAATCCAACGATGCAGCTCGTATCTTGAGGTCTCTCCAAATTAGGATGACATTCATTGCTACGGGTCCTTGTTGAACACGGTACGAAAGAAGTGGAAAAAAGAACGTACCATATAGTGATATGCCTCTGCATGCACTATACGTGGCAACGATCCCTTCAGAATCGATACTTGACTCCACATTTGATTAAGCGGCGAAAGCTATCCTAGTGCGAGGGTATGAACGTGTGGGCGAAGAATGAGTGTACCGAAGGAAAGAGGCAGGAGTCGTTCAATAAAACGATCAAGTTGAATCGACATACCGTAGAGGCCTGGTTTTGAATGGAATATCGCTCCACTCGAGGACTTGAGGGCATAGACGAGGAGAGTCTAAGTGGAAGATGGGACGTACACATGGGGACCATAAGGATATGTAGAGTCCCAGGCAAGGCGCTACTTCTGTCAATGATGTTTGTCGACATTCATGGGACTGAGTATGGCGCAGGCCGTGGATGTCATGGTCATGTTCAGTTAGAGGAGACGAGTCAATTTGGATGGTGTCTTCATTTCTGGTTTAAAAGACAAGACAAGATTGGAATCGAATGGTGGGGCAAGGTGATGAGAGGATACACAGACCACACATGTTCGGCCGAATGGGCCGTGAGAACGTCCCCCGTTGCGTCGACCGTCAACGCGACGACTTCCTGCTTTTCAAAATTAATCCAACAACGGTGCGCGCATCTCATATTGACTAAGCACTACAAATGGCTGTACCGCGCGCCTTCTACTTTCCCTCTCTCGTCACCTGGACGTCCCATCATATCAATATGCGATGAGGATATCGTTAACAAGAACATGAACCTGTGCATGTGCACGCAAGTTGCACATCTTCGACTTGATCCCCCGTCCTATCAAGTATGGTGTGCTCCTTTGGGCTCTCAATCTCAAAGTCTCACACCGACCCGTTCTCGCCTTTTCCTTCCACAACACACCACTGCGTGCCTAGCGGAGCAGTTTGATATCTGCGTCTTGCTATGTATGCTTATGTACCTATGGTTATCAGTAAATGTAAACACGTACCACTAGCCTCCGACTTATAGATGATCCTGTGTATTACTTTATTTGTCATCGCCAGTATCTCGCACCCCAATAATAAGAAAACGAGGCTGTGAGTGGCAATAGTACAGCCTCAATGCAACGTCCGTGTGCCATACTGTCGGCAGTGCTGCCAATCCACGCATATCTTGGACACCTACCACCATCTCAGCGCTCACCTCAGCATTCGATACTATCGTTCGCACCTACCAGTAAAGAAGGATCCAGGACAGAACATATCACCCGTACAATGCAGCACCGTTTAATCAACCGTCAGCCCGCAAGTACTACGTACGGGCTCAGAATGCGTCCAGAAATCTCTGTGGTGAGTAATTTATACTTGGGGAAGATACACAGACAAGATTACGGAAATCTCGTACCAGCCGAGTACGTCTACGCATATGTTTGGAGGGGACAACATTGCAATATCCGGGGGACAATTTTATCAAGCAGAAAACATTATTAACCACAATCACAACCACACCCACAACTGTACCATGCAAGGTGAGTGGATCTTCCTATTCAGATGAATATTCACAACTAAAGTAATGTGTGTGCTTAAATCAGGAATCGATCCACTACTACATCTATTGGAACATGTTTCTTCTTCTGCCTTCCACAATTCCGCAGAACGTTTTGATCCTCCACGATGTCATCCGAATACACGGGTTGAAATTCTTGAGAAAATCCGTGACTGGGCAATACAATATGGATTTGATCGAAAATCCTGGATTCTCTGGCTGAACGGTGCGGCGGGTGCCGGTAAATCCGCAATTATGCAGTCCATCGCAGAACTACTCCTTCTCCAATACTCTTTTGTAGCCGTCGCAAGCTTTTTCTTTTCCCGAGGCGATTCTACTCGGAATACTATAGCGCCCTTGGTCTCTACGTTGGCATACCAACTTATCCAAGAAATTCCGGAGACCTCCGAATTTATTCTCTCGAAAATTGCTCATAACCCGCTCATCTTTAGGCAGACGCTGGACTATCAGCTCCAACAGCTCATCATCCAACCTCTGATCAATCTCCCTTTCCACATGCGTAAACTCTTCGTCATCTTCATTGATGGTCTTGACGAATGCCTCGACCAAGATCACCAAGTGAATTTAATCAAAGTAGCAGGCAATATTTATATTGGCAAGGACATTCCTCTCGCTTTTGTCATTGCAAGTCGTCGAGAGCCACAGATACAATTCGGATTCAACCAAGAGACAGTTTCTCATATTCTGGAAAATATTCCACTTGATGATAGCAAGGCTTCAGATGACATTCGCCATTATTTGAATGCAAAATTTGCAGATATCAAGAAAACCCATATTTATCGACAATCTCTCCCTCCTAAATGGCCGTCCGTCTCGACAGTCACCAAGATTGTAGAAAAATCCTCTAATCAGTTTATCTATGCATCTACAGTCATCAACTATATCTCATCTCCTCGTGCTGATCCTGCGTGCCAACTGAAGGTTGTGCATAATCTAAGCCTGCTTAATCCATCATCCCAACATCCATTTGCACACCTAGATTCTCTTTACCAGCACATATTCTCTCAGGTCAAAAATCTTGACCAAGTATTGGATATCTTGGCATTTGACATACTCAATACATATGGCGTATGGTCTGGCACCACTCTTGATCGGGCATTCTTTATGGAACCAAACAGTCTACAAATTTTATTCCAGGATTTAACAGCTGTTATTCAGGTTGAGTTTGATGGCAGTTATACACATCTTTCATTTCTCCATAAATCACTTCCCGATTTTCTCCAGGATCCAGTCCGCTCCCAGAAATACTTTCTTGACCTTGAGAAATATCACACCAAACTTCTGTGCATGTTCCTCGGGTATTCATTCTTGGAAACACCCTCATCAAATAACACGGACAAGATAGCAGAGCGAGAATACTACCGGTTACTCTCAATCGAAATCCTTCTTATGGCCTCACCAATACCATCTGACCAGCTACAACAAGCATTTATAAATTTCGACTCCATCTCTCTCAGGCATGGAATGGATGAAAAAAGTGCCAATATTAGTGTCTGGATTCTAGACTGGTTGAAAAGAGCAGTATGTTATATATGGTTACTTTTCTACATTTTGATGCTGATGGCTTCATTAGGATTTTGGTGATAATGGCCAAGCTTATCAACATATCCTAAACTTGCTTGCCGAAGGTCTCGCACATAGCTGGACCTCATATGGTAATGCTAAATTTAAGGAATATATGAAAGACCTTCCCGATCTTTGTGCACGGATCCGCGAGCTTCAGCCAAAGCTTGCGAGGCTGCCATCATTGAACAGGTAAATTTCAATGAAATGAGTAAATTTCTATTTATTAACACGTTTATCAGCCTGGACTCGGATGAGGAGAATCCTTCTCATGATGATGACATCGACGACTCCATTTCGGATGAATGATCCTGAATGGACTGTAAAGTCGAAATGGCAAGATGACCAAAGACAGGACAAAATGTAACAGATGGGGTGATATCGGAGATGGGAAATAGGGAGGTGGAATTTCGTTTAATTGTCACTTGGATAAGATATGCGATACGAGTAAGGGCCGACGCCAGTGGTCAAGCTATACCTTAATTCGTTGATCATTTGTATTACTTGTTAGAAGTCAATTTAATTAACAACTTTCTCTCATAAGGTTCGATGAATGCGCCAGACAAGTGAGATAGGCTAAGGCACGCCCCCAGTCATACAATCTGGGCCCATAACACGACTAAGGGATGCACCGGGATCCACGAGAACGGACACTTGCAATTGATGTGACAGTTCTGCGCTCAGAGAACAGATGGTGCAGAGTATTTAGGAGGCAGTTGAACGAGAGCAACATGGATTTGTCCTTCATGTTTTACACGATGCGGAAACTGAAGACAATTCCAGCATCATCGCGGATGAAAGATAGAGAATGTTGGTCTTACGAGAAAAAAATTAAGGAGGTCGATTTTGATAATAATGATTCTCATAAAGAAATCCTGCGAGAAAGTGACAAAATCGGCGTCTAAAGATCGATAATCACGACGTGTTAGAGACATCGGCTAAGCCCTGAGGTCAGATTCGACATGTTGTCAGTAATGGCTGTGATTGATATCGACACACCATCTCGAGGAGGAATCTATTATAGCACACTAGTTTACTTACATATATATGTTTGAGAGCTAAACAGACGGAGTCGAGAAATGAACACACGAACATCAATTGGAGTGACGCAGAAACCGAAGAATGGACAAACCGCGCCGAAACTGATAATGTCAACTTTCCAATTAAGGTAGTGATAGCCCAGACATGTTCGGCGTGGTGCTCTCGACCTTACAAAGATTACAGAGAACAGAGACGCTCGAGATGGTGGAACGATTCGAGTGGGGAAAAGACTTCGACGATTTGGAGTCAATACTTTCTGATACTGTATCCGATCCAGTCGCAAGCGCAAGAGCTACTGTCGTGAGAGGATAGATATGTACAGGTGATAGGCGTACAATTAGCGCACGAGTCTTGCATAGGTTTAGAGCTGTATACATAGAAGACGACTAGAAATGAGAAACGACTGAACCAAAATAAATGAGCCTTGCAAAAACAGCATAAGGGACAAAACGTACCAGAAGGAACTCGTGTTTCAACTCATATCTCGAGGTCTGTTCGAAATTCGACATGAGGAGGATGGTCTGGACGCATTTGGCTTGTGGCTTTCATTCGTTCCTACATGATATATTTGAGCATGATACTATACGAAGGGAGAAAGGAACTGACCGCATCGTAATACATCCCTGTTTGCTCAATGCATCCAAAAGTTCGACGGGGAAGTCGTGTAATCAAATCTCGTGCTACAGTCGAGAAGGACTCGGACCGTACTGAGATTACAGATGTTGGAACGATTAATATGAGGATGAAGGCGACACTGTCGGTGATGCATTTAGAGTCAACCGTTTTCGGAGCCATATTCGATTCGGCAACGTCACCTACTAGCGTCTGAGGTCATGAAAGTGTGGACGAAGGATGGAGTGTGCCAAAGGAGGCATGAGTCGTGCGGTAGTAGAAAGGTCATGCTAGCCAGGTCGAATTGATCTGAAGACCGAGTACAGTGCAGAAAAAAATAGACTCTAGGGCATAGACGAGGATAAGGCAGAGTTCCAGGATAAAAGATGGGGTGTATGCATGGCGGAGCGCCGAAGAGAATTTATACGAGTATGTACCGTTGTCACGGTCCCGACAAGGCACTAACGTGGTCGACAATGTTCATTGACGTCCACCGGACTGAGCGCTCGAGCGAGTTGTAGTGTGCTCGCAAGGTGATGAGAGGAAATACGAACCACGATTCGGCCAAACTCGGACGAAATGATGTCGTGAGAACGTCATCTTTGATTCAACGCGTCGCCCGACAAAGCTCTCAAAGCTCTGCATCGACCCATCTCGTTCGCACATCTCTTGTCGACTGAACAACACACTCCATGCCTTTCACTATTCCTCTTTCACCTGCTCGCTGCCTCAATATTGGATGAGGACATTGCGCGTATGCATGTACGTTGCACATCCGATCTGCGCTCATTTGTTCCTCGAGGGCTTGCGACGACCCCAATCAAAGTTCAAATATCGCAATGATGTCGTCCTGTTTTACCATCGTATATGCGTGTACGCACGCGCAATGAACAATCCCATCGAGTTCTTCGTCTTCTTCTCTCCACGGAGTCGCAGCAACTGAATTCTGACAGCTAGCATCTTTGGCTCAAACTCAACCTTCGAAAGCGCGTCACCCCCTTATCTCGACCACCTCTTCGTGTCCGGTGCAAAGTTGCTGCGACGCTTATCGGCGCGTCCTCGTCTAAGTAGCTGCTGGTTCGTATCTCTCATAATCATCGTGCACTTTAATTCATTTTCTTCTCGCTGCTAGTGTCACGCATCTCGTAACTCTCGCTTTTCAATAGCGCAATGTCACTCGCCGCTACTCCCCACTCTCCTCTATTTGCATTATCTTCGCGACGTGATCCCTCGTAATCTCCACCATCCCTTCAATGTACACGAAGAACTATACTGACGGCCTCAATGTTCAGATACAAAATCCCCCTCACCTTGTCAACAGGCAGACGATGGATGATTCGCGTGAAGTATATTTGGGTTGTGGTGCCTTGTCTCCTGCGATTTGAGCTAGCGTGGGTTATGGAGGTTATGATAGGGAAGATGCATGTAAGCCATTCTTTGGAAAGCATGTCGAGACGTCTTAACGTGTCCATTGATAGAATTTTCGCGCAGAACCTCGACCGTTCATCTATATTATTTTCTAGCTCCGGCTGATATGCGATACATATCAATCATTGACCAGTTGCATAGGTTAGCAACGTGATAATCTTTTGTATGTACACCGATAATCGATCTATATTTCAATGTAAACTAGGCTTCAACACACTTTCTTCACGAGAACTAGGGTCACTGGTCACCGGGCGGCATCAATGGGACTACATCTTGTCTTCATCTTTCTCCACAATCAGCCAACATGCTCTGACAGTTTTCGTTTGTAGGCTCCACTCCGGTATAGCGAAGACGACGATTCCATCACGCACAGCATTGACCAACATCATGACAACAATAGGCATGCTGAACACAGCATCCATCACCGCCTCTCTTCCTATATAACTCGACAATCCCTCTATCCTTCCCTTCCCACTTTATGTTCCGTTTCATCATCCGCAGGCCATTGACAACACCAACCTCTCTACGAACGCTCTCCTCGCAAAACCGCTTCACAACCAGCGCTCTCAGAATGGTACGTCCTAAGCCTTACCTCGCGTCGATTCCTCTTCACGCATATGCACTCTCCCTGGTACATCAACAGTCCGTCGGAAAACAAATCATACCAGAAGATTGGACGATCATCGCGACCAGCCCGGGCGGAGTCGACAAGGACTTCTACAATCAGAAGACGGGCGAGCAGACGTGGTACACCCCGGAGGGGATGACGGCAGCGGAGATCCTCCGCGTTCCTGGTGCGGAGAAGTATTGGTTCGATGAGGCAGATGCGGAGGCGTATATCCGGGAGATGGCAAAGCAGAAGGCAGAGAATGGGGGAAAGGATATTGCGGATTCTTAACAGAGCTTGCATTGGATGGTTCTGGCTGTCTCTTGAATGGTGAGTTCTACGTCGCGTCATACTTTTGGTTGTTTTGTGATCAAAGAGGACGAAGACTTACGATGGCGCTGTTTTTATTAGGTTCTGGCCTTCATTGTACTTCATGTGTATATTGAGCGCTTATAATAGCGCATTGGTCCTAAGATTCAATTGAATAAATCGCAGTTTGTTCGAGAACTTCGACAGTAGAAATTTTTGGTACAGTTTCTGAATCTGTACTTCGAATCTGTACTCAGAACCTGTACTTGCAAGATGTTACATTGGCAGGGAGTCTAGATTTATTTAATTGTAGCCACGCGAGTACACGGCGCGTCGCGTCGCCGATGCATAGTACACTTTCTCATAGTACACAATATGGTTCCCGCCGTCCCGAGGCCAGCCAGCCGGAGTCCGTTGGTAGTAGTCTTTGTGGCGAAGTGGCATTCTGGCAGAGGCGCACATAAGGAGCAAATCACCACCATCCCAACTGCTATGTGCTCGCTTGCCACCCTTCTCAGCTTACTAGAGACCGACGTCCTGCAGACATGTAAATTTGCTGACGTCGACTACTTCCTTCGCGTCTGCATTCACTTCAAGTCGGAACTGAAACTACATACGCCCTTGGACTCAAACAAGCTGCCGTATAAGCTTCCTAATTACTTCAACATTTTTCTAGTCACTCTTCTATCACTGGACAGCCTGATTATCTCTTCACTTTGGGCTAGCCTCAAAGAGATTATATGGGATGCCCATGTTGATGCACCATATTTCTCAGAGAAAGAGATGAATGACATTGATCGCATTGGGAGCAAGTCGCTGCGAATTGAAGAGCGCCTTCGTACGTTGAATTCAAGTTGTATATCCATATATTTAAATGGACTGATGGGGCACTTTTCAAAATAGGATTCACCATGTTTTATCCTCCGATTGATAAATGCAGAAGGTGTGATAAAGCTTTGAAATCCCTTTCACATGTCTCTATTCGATACTATACATCGACATCGACAGGACGTGGATTACATGCGCGAGAGGGGTTTTCATAACACACTCGCACGGTGACGTCGTAGTGACAGCCGGGAAATGTGCAGGTAGGCATTAAGGAGGAAACTGTGGCTGGAAGTGGGACGGTGTGGGGGTGGAAGGGGAACTCTGAACTGCATGTCCATGAGGTATATATAGAAAATATAGCAAAGCGACTTGAAAGCCACACGACCATTGTGGAAGGAGGTGGCCTTAGGCGCCCGGGTGGCTTCAACATGCCACACCGAATGTGCCACGCCGGGGACGCCGCAATCTGGAATTTGCAACAAGGCGCGTCAAGGCGCGTCGTGTCTGTACTACTCACGTGATACCAGAAACTGGACTTCTGCCGAAATTTTGAAGAAACAAACAAAGTACAGTTTTTTGGTTCAAAGTACATAAAAATAGTCCACATATCGGTCCAGATAAATTTCTGGACCAAAATTTTCTACTATCGAAGTATTGGTTTGTTCTCAAGCAGAATGGCACTCAAGCTCACGTTCAAACAGAAAATTAGGGATGGGTATAACAAGGATCAATATTAGGGTTATAATAAGGTATAGCTAAGGGTATCTAAAGGTATACAATGGACGGAAAAGTAAGGAAAAACGAACTTCTACCACGAAAGCGACTTGTTTTCGTGGTCAAATGGGAACATAACGATCGCCGGCCCAGCAACGACGTTATTATCGTCCAGATTGACCTCGCGGATATTCTCAGGTCCGCGCACGACGAGCACGAACACCGTCCCGCGTCCAGCGAGATCGCGAGGGATCTCCACAAAGTAGCGATTCCTGTTGTCGTTGTTGCCTTCATCGCGGTAGTTGTTGTTATTGCCGTTGTTGTTGTGGTCGTTGTTGTTGGACCCATCCCGTCCATCGCGCCCATCATGCCCATCCTGTCCATGCACACCCTCCTTCTCCGAGCGCATCTCCAGGGGTACGAAGATCGTCTCGATCCCAGAGAGGAACGAGACGTAGAAGCGCTGCCCGCGTTCGAGGTTGGTGGACGGGAAAGAGATCTCGGCTTTCTCTCCTGGGACGAGACGCGGGGAGAGGAGGAGACGCGGGTGTGGGCGGTGCTCGGGAGGGAGGAGGTTGTTGTTCCCCGCCGGGCAGGAGGCGTAGTCGAAGAAGTTGGAAAGGAGCGTGGCTACTTGGCTGGGGGTGAGGGGAGTCTAATCGGAGTGATGAGCGAATGCATGGAAAGGAGTTAATGTTTGACGATGCTTACCTCGAAAGCGGTGTTCCACGGATTTTGTTTGCGCACTGCAGAGTTGATCCATGACGCATGACGAGCTTCGACAGCGAGGATAGACGCGCCGGTGGTAACATATGCCTAAACGGCCCAGTGAGTTCAAGAGGACACGCGCTTGCATGAGAGATAGCTCACCCTGTTGTTGAAGTACTGCAACGCCCCAGTATATGCACTAGCCGCAATCGTCTCGAGTGCCTCGCTGAGGTCCACAAAAGCATGGATGTCGTTATCGTAGCTGCACAGCCCATTAGCCCAGCTTCAAAACCAGTAGAGGAAATGATATGGAAACTTACAAGTTATACTGGCAAGGCCTCACATACTCGCCACCCGCAGAGACAATCGCACTCCGAATGAAATCCCTATGGATCCGTTCGTGTTCGAGAATCTGCACATATCGCCCGCGGACCCAGACAGGGTAGCCGGCATTGACGAAGGCCTCCTGAGTGTACCGAGAGAGACCGCGCTCGAAGAACGCGACGAGAAGTTCTTCGAGGAGTAGGGCTAGGTTTAGGAACTGGATATCTGAAGGATGAAAATGGGATGCCGGTTGTTCGGGCCTTATCCATACGTTAGAATTATAACTGCTTACCTCTGCGGTTGCCTTCGTTGTTGTTGTAGTCGTTCTGATACTCACCTCGCTCAACCAACTGTCTAGGAATCGCTGTAAAAGTAGAAAATGGTAAAGAACATCAGAAATCCGCAAAATAATCAACTTTTAAGGATAGTCTTACCACCCAGCCCAGGGAGATTGACCGTTGGAAGCTGGCGGAAGTCTACGTGGAACACCGGCATGTCAGAACGAGAGTCGTACATAAATTCATTCATGAATCATGATGAAGAGCTGCTCACCGATAGAGCGTCGAACATCGGGCTGGTTTCGGCTTTTCACCGAAGGGGTGTTTGAAAGGAAGGTGGCTATTCGAGAAGAAAACTTGGATTAGATGATGGGAGGAATACAATTTTCGCTGACACCTACGAAGTCCGAGATTTGCGTTGAGGTTTTTTACCACTGCAATTCCACTCCGTCAGTTCCAAGTTACAAGTGCGATGGAAGAAAAAGAAAGGAAAACGTACCTGCTGAGATTCGTCTGCCGTGCGTATGCAAATCTGTCAAAGGGTAAAGGATGTATATTAATACGGCGTAGATTACTCCGCGATGGCAACAAACACACCTCCAAAAGGAATAACATTCGAAAACACAGCTGTCGACGCCAGAGCGATGGTGACGAGAGAGGTTAGGGTAGTCGGTCGCATGATTCAGAAATGATTGTTGGTAGAGATAAAGCGTGTAGAGTTGAGTCTTAAAAGATTGTGATATGTCCTAGCAGTTGTTGTCGATAGTATGAGGAGTCGAGTCCGCCTGGGGGTTCTCGTCGCAACGATGATGAGTTGGATGTGTGGGCTTTCTTCAACACATACTGTATACGCTATATAGGCATTCGGCGGCTGACATCCCCCGGTCCACCGACCAATTGCGGGAGTCGCGAGATCGACATTATGCGGAGGGATTTCGATATGGACTGGACGTGGATGGCCTTATTCTCCGAGACTCATTCTCTGATATCTCAAATCAGGGTGATCTTCATCGGTTGTCTACGGACGAGATTAGGGGTACGCTACGAACAGCGGAAGGGAGGTCAAATTCGTACGCGGACTGAAACCGGAAGTTCCACGGCGCGCTCGTTGGATATCCTCCTGATCTTCGGTAGTCAATATACGCGTACTTTGGTTGCCTTTTATCGATAATGTAGACTGAAGCAAAGAAGGGAGGAAGCTTGGGTCGAAGCCAGCCGGACGACACCGATGACGCGACGCGTCAGTTTAAACCAAACAAACATCGAGGTTCGGCACTGCTTCGGCACCTTAGGTCGACCATCAATTGTCTATTTTTAAAAACCCAGAGTAGGCTCGACGCTTAATACAGGTTCAAATCTTAGCTGAGTTATTCACACTAGAAATACAGAAGAAGGAAATAATACAGCAGATATTCACGCCTTGCAAACTCTACCAAAGAATGCATAATAGCTCTCCATCCTATAAATTGGCTCCTTATCAAACGAATGATCCGCAACGATCTCATGATAGTCCACTCCCGCACCCAGCTCTTTCAGCGCTGCCACGACATCGAGCGACTGCCGGTGCGCGACTTTTCCGTCTTGGTTCCCGGTAATTATATATATAGGTGGTGGGGAGAACTTTCCTGACTTGAGCGATTGTGCGACGCTAAAAGCATCTTCGGGTATACCGGTTCCATCGAGGAGCAACCCTGATAAGATTCCTCTGTGATAAAGCAAAATATAGATAAGCGCGGGATTAATTTTTCGAACGTGGAGGTGATGCCGCAATTAAAAAGACATACTCCTGTATCATATAATGATAAAACATCGCTCTCATTCCATCCCCCCTCGACTCGCTCGTCTTAGGCGCTTTAGGATCCAAAAATTCAGCAACCTCACTTTTCTCAATAATTCGATCCATATACGACACCGGCCTCTGCTTGACCTTCCAAAAATCGTCCTGGAGATCCGTAATTGGGTACAGCGCAGCGATTCCGCACACGGGTCGGGGGATGTCCAACCCGCACGCTTCGAAGCCCACGCCAGTCCCAGCGAGGAGAGAAAGCCACCCCCCAGCGGAGCTCCCAGTGAGAACAATGCGGGAGACGTCGACCCGGCCTCCCGTTTCGGCTTGGAAGGCGGGGGAATGGAGGAAATCCATGGCGGCTTTGGCGTCGGAGAGGATGCCGGGCATGCGCGTCTGTGGCGCGAGGCGGTAGTCGGGGGAGACTAAGCAGAGATTGTGTTTCTCTGGTGCGGCAAGCATATGAGGAACAACGGCTACGTGATGGGTGGGTTCTGTGAACAGAGTCATCTTCACTAAACATATGGATGATTCGGCTGACCTTTTCTTGTTCCCTACATACAAAGTACAGATAAGATGTACTTTAAGAATTACAGTATAAGACACACATGATAATTACCTGAAGTAATCCACCACCTGCAAATTTAGACGTCAACTTTGTAGATAGTTTCATGACGAAATCCAATCGTACCATGCCACCAGAGCAAAACAGGGACTGGGTTTCCCTTGGTTGCCGTTGCAGGGAGATACACATCCATAACTATGTCGAGGCCATCTACCTGCTTGAATATGATTTCAATTGGCTTGACAGAAAAAGGATGCAGCATAATTGAGGCCATGATTCAGAACTCAGACAAGGAGTCGTCAGTGAAGTTGAAATGGCCGTAAGAACCAGGAAGAACGGGAACGAAGACGGTTACAGATTCACGGATGCCCGAGCGCGGCTGCTTTTATGTGGGTTTCCAATAGAGAATATGGGAATAAAGTATTTGTGAACCTTTGAACTCAAAGACCAGCTGATTCAGATGAATGGGAACTTTCAGATAATATAGCGGCCGGGAGATCTATAAATAGTCACGATCTATAAATATGGAAATGGCGCTGCAACTGCACTGACAGTGCGCTCAATGGCCTCTTAGTTGGCGCGGAGTGATGTGTGAACATAGGAAAGCCAGTGACTACCAACATAAATGGTAATACATTGCCGGCGGTGTTCGACGGGGACCCAAGTCTCTCACTGCTGGGGGTGATTAATGTTTCTTTGGAAAACAGTGGCTTTTGAACAGGCTTTGCAACTGTTCACAAAAGAAACACGCGTGTATTTTAGAAACATTGATCAAACAGCCTCGTGTTCCTTTCAGAAACAGCCGTGAACCGTGTTCACGCATCACTATTTTTGAAGGGAACACGAATCACCTCCAGTAGTGTCTGGTAAGTGCTAAGCAATATTAAGCGCCGACACTTGGGCGCATTGTGGCGACTCATTCCCACAATTTTACTGTTAATCGGGTACATGGAAAGCAAGAGCTGTAAAATTTCGAAATAGTGCCCGCTTATAACTCAATACGCTTGTTTGTGAAGCTGTAATCGTATTGTCAAGGATACTGACAGTAGAGTAACACAGCCTGGTGGCAGTGATAAAGGGATATGACTCAGGACTCCTCTGCATATATATACTTCACACTCTCCCATCATCAGCATTGACTACAACTATCCCATCCAGTAACTTTCGTTTAAATGTTCCGACGTTGTCTGGCCTTGATGTTCAGCATACATGGCAATAATTCCGAAGACATCGAGGAAGAAAAGCAGACAGAAGCCTGCCATACCGAGGTAGGCAGAATTTACGAAGAAAAGACGCGAAGATCTCTGAAAAAATATACTAGCAGAAACTTAAAGAAAACACGGGTCATGTCAACGCGATGTTCAATAACATTCAAAATTTAGCAATATTCGGGGGACACTTCGTCCAGCACAATGTCAGCTCTGCGACCGATGACAATGGTACGTGGCAGTCATACTGCGGCATATAACAGGTCTCAATAATGCTGATCACAATCGGAACATCAGGAGTGTTCAATCTTTTGCAAAAACGCGTTGCGAGCTCTGCGTTCCATAACTCATCTCAGCGCGCCGACCCACCGAGATGTCACCCCGATACCCGCACCGCGATATTGCAGACGATCTTCGACTGGATAACTCAACCCAGACACGATGGCGAAAACGAAAAATGGCTTCTATGGCTGAACGGCGCCGCCGGTGCTGGGAAGTCTGCGATCATGCAGTCCATCATAGAACGGTGTATCCTTCAAGTTGCAGACTCCGTAGGCATTGCGAGCTTTTTTCTATTCAGAGCGGATTCTACTCGGAACACGCTCAAATCTCTGGTGGCTACTCTAGCATACCAGCTTATCCTGGCTATTCCAGAAACGTCGGATGATATTTTGGGAACTATCGATAGGGATCCTCTTATATTCGAGCAAGCTATCGGACTTCAACTCCAGGAGCTGATTATCCATCCGCTTATTCGCCTTCCAATGCATTTACGACGTCAATTTGTTGTGTTAATTGACGGCCTCGATGAGTGTATTAATCCCGATCATCAATCCGACTTGATAAATGTGCTTGGAGATGTATACAGGTCTGGAGAAGATATCCCAGTCAAATTTCTCATTGCCAGCCGAAGAGAGCCCGTTATAGAGAATGCGTTTTTACGGAAGGATATTTCCGGCCTGCTTCGAACCATTCGACTGGACAATTCGGATGTCCAACAGACATCACTGGATATACGACGATTTGTCACTAACAGGTTTAATGATATCAAGGAAACCCACCTGCGAAAACACCTTCTCCCCAATGACTGGCCTCCTTTCAAGGCCGTCAACGAAATTGTCGCTAAATCCTCTGGGCAGTTCATATACGCGTCTGTCGTGGTGAATTTCGTAGCTCTTCCTCGGAGTAATCCAGGTCATCAACTTGAAATTGTCCGTGGCATCCGATTGCAGGACACAAGCTCTCAAAATCCCTTCGCACATCTGGATGCGCTCTACCAACATATATTCTCCCAAGTCCAAAACCTCGACAAAGTCCTCGATATCCTTGCCGTCGTATTAATCTCAAAACTATCCCTCATCAAAGAGATTGAAATGCTCTTTATGCTATCACCCGGGGAACTGGAAGTCTGTTTAGCTGATTTGACAGCGATTATCGAGTGCCAGCCTCACACACAGCCTCTCGCGCGCATGAAATTTCTCCACGCATCGCTCCCCGATTTTCTCCAAGACAGGACTCGCTCAGAACGATACCATATTGATCTCAAAGAGTACAGCACAAAGCTGATATGTATGGCCTTGGAAAGGCCGCTTCAAATATCACCTTTTCTCTCACCTGAGCGGCACTTGGATGTCGTATCACGGCGAGAGAATTGTAGGCTACATTTGATCAAGACTCTCCTTAAGCAAGCACCAGAGTCGGAACGATTGAGAAGCGCATTCATGAACTTCGACATCACTTTCCCCCGAGCCGAGAAACCAAGGAACAATGCGTACGTCTGTGTTATGATATTAGGAGTGTTGAAAGATAAGGTATGAATAAACTATCACCTTAAATCGTGCTTTTCAGCTTATAGACCGACGATGTTTCCTAGAATTTCAATGACCAAGGTCAGGTATATCGTCATGTGTCGGCCTTGTTTACCGCAGAACCCTCGCTTTCCACTCTACTGCAACTGAATACTTCGTTTCAACCTTCTTCGCTCTCGCGTGCACATTGCGATCCCTTTCGCAATTGTTATATCTCTTGTCTCGGTTCAAGAGGACATCCATAGTGCTGCCAAATACTTACAACTTAAGCCGCTTTGCTTTGCTCCAGCAATAAAGGGAAAGCATTATATTCCAATTGTAATTATTATATCCGAACAGCGGCTGCGTAACGCATGGCAGTTGGGGAGAAAGCACGATTCGGTGTTGGGTTGAGAGGATAGTGTGCATTGGGGTGTGATATAGATAGGATGGGTAATAGGGATATGTTGATAGAAGAGCGTATGGTATGCGTACCTTAAGTCCAACCTGTCTTCCCAGACCCAGATGACGATATAAAAGCACGGACTATCGAAGCACAAAAAAGTGAATGCGTGAGTGACAATCATAATCAGACGACGAGCTTTATCGAGGATATATCTACGCTATACACGTACATACATCCACGCACCACACACAATCACGTCAACATCTTCCATGCGCATAAATACACCTTCCCAGCCCCAAAGCCCACTTCTTGACATTGATCACTCCCTTCAGCGCGCATTGGGTCATGGGACGCTCAATGGGCTTGCAGAAAGGGAGGTGGTGGGCTATCAAAATCTACAAGACGGTGGGCTTTGGAGAGGGGCATGGGTGAGCCGACGAGGAAGAGGAAGAGCTTAAACTCTGCAACGCAGGAGGGGAAATCGATGGTACGTGAAGGAGGGGGAAAAGAAACAGAGCAACGCAATGATAAGTATAGCCGGAACGACAAACGAGAAAACATACCCTTATTGTCATCGCCTCCTTGTCACCTCGTCAATGCAGCCTAAAGACGGAGAATTTCCTCGATCTCAACCCCAAAAAAAAAATCCAGGAGCCAGTGAGACGATGATTATTACTCACGCGCATCTCTAGGCACTATGCGTATACCTTCACAGCCCCAAAGCCCAACCTCTGGGAGTCATACGACATTCCCGCCGGGGCGCAGCTCATATAAGCATGGATAATTGAGCATGAGAGGCTCAATACGCTGGGACGGGAGGAATGAAGTAGATCGTCCAAAGTGGGGGCTTTGGGTGGGTCGGCATGGGTTGATAGGACGGAGCAGGGCAAGGGAGGGAAAAGGGGAAGAGAGGGAGAAAGGGAAGAGAGGACATGCAGGAGGGGGAGAGTGTACGGAAGGCGAAGGAAGAGTTGAGTCGACAAGAAAACGAAGGGATACGTACGACAAGATTCGAAAAATGAACCTCGCGAACATCAATTCTCGCGCCACAATTCTCGCAATCGGAAATCCTTCGGTGAATGCAGCAGCTCGAGAGTGAAGGCATTGCGGAACATAGCGCGTAGCGGTGATGGTGTGGGTGTGGAGAGGGTGGCCAGTCGTTGGAGGAAGGTGTTCGTGCTTCGTGCGCAGCCGCTGCTGAGGTCTTGGGCTGTGAAGTGAGCGAACGGGAGCACGCATGCCGAAGCTGAAGAGGTCGACGGTCTGGGTTTACAGTGTCGGAGAGGAGGGGGAAGCGGGAAGCGGGTCATGCTGACGTTGACGTAGATGGACGAGAGTGTGAGCTGAGGTGACTAATTTCGGAGGATTGCTGGGAGGGGAGGAAGCGCTGGGGACGTGTGCAGGGCGCATGGTTCATGGATGCATTCACAGACGTTGTGGGTGCACATGTAGTTGGTGGGTGACGTCGTTTTGTTCATTATTGAGATATTTGAGTTGGGAGTGGGCTTGTCGGAGTGGGTGGAGATACCTACAACTTGAAGGAATAAGTCGAATCTCCTGTAATCGAATCAGTGTGCGCGATAACGGAACAAGACTGCACCAGAAACGCATGAGTCATCCGAACAAACAATAGGGTAGTTCAGAGTAGGTTCTTAAGATGTTATTACGCGATTCTTAAGATATTCTTAAGATTTTATTACTGTCGTTTCAACTTTGATCGCGGCGCCGTAATAGCCATAATGAGAACGCCAAGATCGTCGGAGCTTGAATCGCTCGGCGGCGCGCATGAACCGCTGTACGCGCAGGGTGGCTCGTTACCTCCGGGGTGCTCCAACCACCCACCTACGCCCAAGCCCCACCAAGCCAAAAACAAAAAAACCACAAAAAGCCGCAGATACCGAATACCCAACAGCAAAAGGGCAACAACCAACGTATAAAAAGGGCCCAAACACAACTACCCCAATGGGCAGGAAAAAGACGAACCCCGAGGACCTGCAGTTCCGGGGCCAAGCAAGAAAAAGAAAACCAGAACCAGGAAAAAAGCACCCAAGACACAACGACCCAAACTCAACACAAAGCCCCACACACACCCCGCCGAGCGATTCAAGCTCCGACGATCTTGGAATTCTAATTATGGCTATTACGACGCCGCGATCAAAGTCGAAACGACAGTAATAAAATCTTAAGAATATCTTAAGAATCGCGTAATAACATCTTAAGAACCTACTCTGAACTACCCTAATATGAGAGGAACAATGGATTGTTGTCAATCGTGCATAATGGGGTCACGACGAGGTACACGGCAGAGCTGCGTCGGGCACTAGCAGGAGGACACACATATTCACTCTCAAACACTGCCGCGTATATGTCCGCAGAAAGAATGAAAATGAATACGACATATATGAGGCTGTTTTCGGGAAGTAAGGCAGTACAGAAGGACGAGGGCCGAGAGGCTTGTATCGTTGACTCGACGTATGAGTATGGAGAGCGTGACAGAGAGGAGTGAGGTGACGGTGTGAATATAAAGCGTCCATTCTTCGCACGAAATTCCCTTTTATAACACATACAAGGTGATGGCGATTGAGTCAGTGGATATAATACATACTACTTAATAGCCAACTTCAAAAGCTTGAGGGGCCCTAGCATTCATAATTACCACAGCCCTAGCTAGTCACGGTCCAGGTCAGCATTGTACTCCTCGAAATCTAATAATGGTACCAGGGGAGTACTTATATGACCATTCTTCAAGGACCCACTGCTCCACAGCTTCATTCTCTCTTATATAACAGTGTACCTACTTCGTAACACGCCCCACTCAAATTACTTTCGTGAAGACGCTCCGCTCAGCCTTTGGAATGGCCGACTCAGACAGTGCTACGGACGTCGTAACTGGGACACAACCAGAATCTCAATCACAGAGTGATTCGCAGAGTGATTCGCAAACGGAATCGCAACCTCAATCCCCAACGCCAAATCAAACGCAGGTCGAGCTCACCCAGACCACTGAGGTACGTAGGCTCCAAAACTATAGCCCACATACAAAAGCTAAGCCCCAAGCGACACAATACCAGACCGCATACCAATCCGAACCCACTGAATCCGAGTCATTGATAGCAACCGCAGCTCAGTTCGACATCTTCCAAACAAACAACGTCGACGTCCTACGCTCATCCCCCCCTCCACCCCCCTACTCCGAGTCAAACGCCATCCCAAATCCAAACCCCAACCCCAACCCAAATTCACTCCCAGCCAACTCCGAGCCCTTCCGCGGGTTCTTCAGCAACTCCCGAAATGTAGCAATACACGGGGGCACGTTCCGCATCATTCACGGCGATGTGCACGTTACCAACTTCAATGACGGTAGTAGTGGCTTTTACAGTAATAATCGCGATAATTCGTACCCAATGCGTAAGTCCCATTCACCCTCGAGGCTTTCACTGGTACAGTCCCAAGTTGAAGGACCACTGTTACTGATCACTGTCTCTATTCTTTTTGACTTTGAATTTGACTGCTAGGCGCGCACGAGGGGTATACGAGAAACATTAATGATCTAGTCGCACATACGCATGCTTTCAGCATTTCGGCACGGCACGTCAACCAGGGTAATGTTGCGCGGCCCCGAGGAGGAAGACGAAGAGGTGTGTTTGAATTTGACTTTTGACTCGGGCGTTTAGAATGCACATACTGATATTCGACAGCTAGAGATGAATAATTGTGCTGTGAATATTCCTGGCTCGACGATGAAGATGACGATGACGACGACGGCACCTCTGAATTGGGTTGTTAACCCTGATGATATCCACGACACGTTGTTGACCGAGTTTCAAGAAATCATGCGGCAATTAGAGAATATTTTCGAGTATGTAAATAGCAGAAGATTTAGCCTGACGATTCAATCATACTTGGAGTATCGAGCATGGAGCTCATTCGCTGGTGATATACTTTTTGTTTTCGTTGTGCAGGGTTTAGTAGGTACGTAGATACAATAACTTTGATGTAAATAGTAGTTTAAATGTTGCCTTACGAAGCTATTATGGAGCCTGTAAAGATGGCGTGGATTTGATGTGCTGAAAAATCTGGAATTGCAAAGACAACGTTCCGACGAACTTGGAGTCTTCGACGAAGTTGCGACGAAGTCTAATTTGAATACAGTTATAAATACAGTGCCTTGCATATTGTTTTGCACGACTCAGATGCACAGTGAAGGAGGGCTTTGACAGCTTCCCATGCTCACGGTCCCGAAGGCGGACAGGCTCCGAGCAGGGTCCCGAAGGCGACTGGAGGACACCGGCGTGCAGAAGCAGGGACGTGAGCTAGACAAGCGGCCATCATCGGCATGACCGCAAGCGCGACGCGCCATTATGCGTCGACGGCACACTGCGAGCGAGCCATTCTGCAGAGGCTCGCGCACTTCGTTTCCGTCTTTGACATGAGCTGAATATTTTTTGAACATATCTAATTACTTGTAGAATAATTTTCTGGAAGAGAAAGACAAGGTTTCCGCACTGGAGAATTTAAAAAGTAATATGTTTACTTTTATAAAGACACTTGATAGGATTGGGAGAATCGAGAAAGATATCTTCTTTCAAGCCTAGTAATGTGCACTAATTGTCTTGAATGAGCGTAGGCCATCTTTCAAGGCTCTCTGATTGGGAGCGGGGGGACGGTGAGTGTCGAGCGCGCCTGTTCAACATCAGCACACGCTGCGAGTGGCTCAGCGCATCACGCTTGCGACCATGCCGACGATGGCCGCTTGTCCAGCTCACGTCCCTGCTTCTGCACGCCGGTGTCCTCCAGTCGCCTTCGGGACCCTGCTCGGAGCCTGTCCGCCTTGGGGACCGTGAGCATGGAAAGCTGTCAAAGCCCTCCTTCACTGTGCATCTGAGTCGTGCAAAACAATATGCAAGGCACTGTAAAACGTCAGAACGTCGGAAATTGAAATGTCCGGCTAATTCCGATCTTCAGATAGTTGCGCATCGTCAAGCGTGGTTCTCTAAATTTCTAGCAGATAGATAGGTTCCAGCTTACGTAGTGTATACAATCGTCAATTATCAAAAATTTTGCGTGGCTATGGGCGCTTAAGGTATAAAGTATCGCCGTGTGATCAAATGTGTTTGCTGCATAGCCCTCGCTCGCCCTTCTACTAGTGCTGAACACTTTGTTTTCACCCTAACACCCACTCATCTCACAGGATCACGATGCCGTTCTCCGCAGTGCCCTAAAACACCCTCACAGCCCGAAAATCCACCATTTTCAAGAATGTACACTCCTATTAGCGCACGGCAGCTCATATGAGCCACATCGTCGAGCATGGAAGGCTCAATGGGCTTCTGGAACGGGAGGGAATGGAACACCAATGTCACGAAAGCGGTAGGATGTGGGAAATGTGGTACAGGAGGAGTAAAGGAGGAGGGGAATGTGAGGGGGAGGATGGAGGGGGATATATACAAAGAGTTGTTGAGACGATGAACACACGCATTGGATAAAATCACATCTGTCCAAAGAGATTCAACCGACGCTCCAAAGCGGGTCCTTTCCATTATACATACCCGCGTGGGCGTAATTAAGCATGCGATGCTCATTGCACTGGGACGTACTCAAAAATTGAAGGGATATGTCAAATCTCCTGTAGAAAGAAAGAATCGAATGAGCGTGCACGATAACGGAACGAGATTGCAGCAAAAATGCACGAGTAACCCGAACGAACATATGAGATTCAGAGGGCAGTGGATTGTAGTCAGTCGTACAAACTGGGACCGTGTCTAGATACATGGTCCAGGAAGAGCTGCGTTAGGTGGGATTCTGGACGTATCTTCGCTGAAAACACAGCCAGGCATACAGGAAGAGCAAAAATGAAACTGCCACTGGGCATTGGGATTCGGAAAGCGCAAGGAAGTATAGGACGAAAAGCTCAGGATGTATCCTATTACAGATCCCTGTGGTGACAGGCCTGTGTCATTGACGTATGTAGAATGCATATATGGATATGGTGATTGAGAGGGGTAGTGATGCCCAAAGCTAAGCTGGAATTGTCGCTCAGCTCAGCTTGGCTTGACACATAGCCACATAAATTGCTTGAATAATTCGAGCTGTATAATGCAAGAATGGATGCGCCAATGACCAGAATACCCTCAAATATCTAACTCTATTCATTATTCTACAACAAATTACATGTCTTTTTAGCTTACAACAATGATATTTACTCTATCCATACACTTTGTCGAGCAATAGTAGTTGTTATTCGAACTGAAGAATACGAAGTTAGCTATGTCACATGTTACGGTAACATTGTGACATGTGCAAATTTGAACCTTACCGAACTCATTCTGTGGCACTTAATTATCCCAAGTAAACATGCACAAAAATGTACTATATATTTATTTGTTATGGAGACTTCTTTTCGCATGCGTGTAAGCTCTCCCAATTGCCAAAATAATCTGGCAGCCTAGTTTCCAAAGGTACAGACAAATAAGGCCAAATAAACTGCGAGAAACTAGATTGCACTTTCCATCGAAAACAAGGCCCCGATAATTAAGCCGTGGACGTACCTCGGAGCTAGCATATTATACCAGTCATATTAAAATACTTTCCTTGAACATCTAATTTTCTCCCAGTACTGCCCGGTATCGCACGGAACCTGCACGGAACGTTCACTGAAGTACCTGCACTGACCTCACGGAACATGCACTTTTGCCCGGAACCTGCACGGTACTTCACGGTATATACACTTTTGTGCACGGTACTTGCACGGTAACTCACGGAATGTTCACGGTAGCTCACGGTAGATGCACGGTACCCAAGAAAAATTCACGGTACTCTTCACGGTAAATTCATGTCTTCACGGAAAGGCTTCACGGTACATTCACATCTTCACGGATAGTCTTCACGGTACTCTTCACGACTTCACGATAGATTCACAGTATATTCACGTCTTCACGGAAAGTCTACAAAGTAATAAATTAGAATAGAGATGTGATTCAAAATTAATTGACCTAGGTATTCACGGAAAGTCTTCACGGTACTCTTCATGTCTTCACGGTACTCTTATTTATTTCACGGAAAGTCTGCAGTCTTCACGGAAAGTCTTCACTGTAGGGTTCACACCTTCATGCGGTATTCAAGTATTCACACACTACATACTGTATTCTATATATTCTATGTATTTCATGTATTTACGACTCTACGAGTGCAGTGGCTGGCATCATCTCTGATGCTTCAACGTCGATAGTGGTGGTTGAGATGAAAGAATGGGAAGGCATGCACACGTGCTGGACGCGCGTTGATATCTGGCCCGTTTGGGACGACCGGGTCCGGATTCTTAGTTGTACCCTGACCCGGTCGTCCCAAACGGGCCAGATATCAATGTGCGTTCAACATGTTCGCACGCTTTCCTATTCTTTCATCTCAACCACCACCATCGACGTTGAAGCACCAGAGATGTCTGGACACTGTTCGGTAAGTGCAGTACATGTAAGATTCTGTATGTACGAGATGTGAACACGCCTGAGTGCATAAAAATATATATAAATAATGACTAAGTTCAGATATGATAATCTGAACATTGCATCTTGTTTTAATCTGTTTTGGAACAAAGTCACAGAATTCATGTGGCTGCATTGCAGCGAGGTACTACAAGGTTCTTTAGGGAATACAGTAAGTTTTTATAAATTTAACAAGGTTTTTACAATTTAGTCACGGTAGGTGCACGGTACTTAACGGTAGGTGCACGTAAAATGTCCAAATGTGCACGGAAAGTCACGGTACCATCACGCTACGTGCCCGGAATGGTGCACGTAAAAAAACCTAGGTCCGTCAAAATGGTATAACATTGGCATTTGTCTATGGAATACACAATATCGATCCACAACGCTTGGATAGACCTAACTTAGGCGATGATAAGATGCATTTGTGATGAAATGTGACGACGTGCTGATGGGCCTCGCGACCGAGATCACCGAATCCAAATTGCGCAAGCCGCTCTTTCGCGAGCAGGAGACCTTATGTTGATTTGTCACTGTTTACATTTTTGATGAATTTAGAAATATGTTCCCACTACTGGGATGAAGCTCCTCCGAGCGAAACGAGCGGCGCGTTTAGGAGCCTGAGCCAAGTTGAGCCTCGAGCTAATTCGAGCTTGTCGGAGTACAAATCTAGCGAGCTCAAGCTAGCGTTGCCGTCGAAGCGAGGCGAGGTGAGGCGACACTTCAATAGTCACCTCGAAATTCGAGTTGATTCGAGTTGTCACGTCGAGGTATCTCGAGAGGCCGGTGATTTCGGGTTCTTTGGGCTGCCCAATGGAGAAAGGGGGGAAAGCAGTAGTTTGCATTACACGCCTTGGGCGCTTATTTGTGCGGGTAGACGCTGAACCCGGAACCCATTTCCGCTTCACTGCCTGCTGTGCATTGAAGCCAGCCAGATGTGTATTCATTATAATTCTAGGTGAATCTAAAATGCTGCAGGGAACAACAAAGAATGCGGGATGTCGATAACCTGAGATCATGCCATGAGATACTAGGTTGTGTCATGTGTGGTGCATGACCTAAATACATTGCAGAGAGATAACGGTATAATGAGGTGGATTGAGCATATGTTGTATTGAATTTTTTTAACGAGGTCTAGGAGATTGAAAGCGGCGCACTTTGCGAAGGGGTCTGTAGGTGAGAGGGGGAAGGCAAGATATGAGTAGGAGGATCGATGTCGTCGATAAACGAAGCGTTGCAAGTAAAGTAGTCAGCTAGAAATGTATGTGAGTCGATAACACAGTTTTTTATAGGTGGAATTGAGCACAACTTCTGGAAAGGACATTTCCTAGCCATTTTATATGTTTCTTGAACCTCCGAATTTGAAAATGTTTAAATACATCGTACAATGAAAATTTCCTTCTCCGAAACAGCATGTGTATTGAAATTTGGGATATTTTTTTACATTAAAAACCGATATGTAGTGCAATTAAGGTGTAACTAGGAGAGGAGGGACAGAGCGCGGCACTCATACTTTCGAATGCGCGTCGAGAACGCGTGCACGGCGACATCATGTGTACCTTTTTGTGTCACCTCGGCTTGTGTTTCTTTTCGTTTTTTTGTGCTGTATTTTGCTTCAAGAGTTAATACTGACAACCGACTCGGGCGATTAGAGATGTATGGTGGTGCTGTGAACATGCCAGGCGCGCTACCTCTGAGGACTCCCCGGATTGTTAACGCTGACATCTGAGTGATGCCATCCTTTCTGCTGAGGGACTTAATGGAGGGTTCTAATATCAATATGACCGGCGCAACGACGACGACGACGACGACGACGGCGCCTCGGATTGTGAATCCTGATATTCGTGTCATGCCGTCGACCCAGGTGAGAGAGATCAAGCAGGAATTAGAAAATTTGCCTAAGTAAGTAAGTAATAGAATAGTTGGCCGGATTATTCAATTAAATTTGGAGCACGGGGCTCGAAATTTGAATTCGCCAATAATACACTTTTTGTTTTCGTCATGCATGACCTTAGATACATAAACTTTGATGTAACTAGTAGTCTTTACATTACCTTCCGAAGCTGAATTGGAGCCTATGAAATGGCGTGGATTGGATGTGCTGCAAAATTTGGACTTGCAAGGAACTTGAGCAAAACTCTGGACGAAGTTGAAGACGAAGTTCAAATTAATAGCAGTTATAAATAAAACGTCGGAAATTGAAATTTCCGGCTAATTCAGATTTTCATTGACATCAACCACCGCATAAGTCGCATAAGGCCAAACCATGTTGACAACGCATCCACAAGGCGGGAACGCTGTAAGGCTGGTGCTTCCTTGAAGACGCACAGCTACATAGGTAGGCTTTTGAACTAATACACGTAGGTTGAATGCTTATTTAAAAGCTTATCTTTTACGGTATAGCTAGCGGCGCAGATACTCGATTACTTAGTAATACTTAGATCAAACTTTAATAGAAACTTCTAACTTAAAGTTCTGGGGAATTATGAGGGATGAAAAGCATATCATTTAGTAGCGAAAACATAAGCCTATTTATACTAATCTACAGGGTAGGTCATACTAGAATATACGAGTCAAGAGATTGTTCGAGAACAATCAAGACGGGCGCTTAAGCGCGTGGGCGTCTCGGGCGTCTCGGCGTGACTTCGCCTCGGGGATTCGATCTCCGATTACAACATAGGCCTTTTCATTCCCTCCAAACCATGATGACAACGCATCCACAACGGAGAAACGCTGTACGACTGGGGCTTCCTCGAAGACGCACAGCTGCGTAGGTGAGCTCTTTCATTCTCTCATGGGTATGCTTAGCTCACGTCGCGGCACCTTGGCCATCACTGACACTCGTTGAATGTAGGCTAGTCTTGGGTTCTGCACAATAAGTACTCAAAGTTGGATTTGGAGGCCGATTGTTCACACAATGGTAAATCCCTACCAGTCTACTTGGTGGAATATCCGACGATCACACATGGGCAAACGAACCGTTCGTTTAATTGGGTGTGTGGTGTGGAACCATTTTGGACGAACAGCCTCGCTCATAGTCATAGCAGAATTCACTCTTTGCGAACCCTATAAAACAGCTAACTCGCTTTCTATTTTACGCCCTCTATATCACAGCCACTGTAGTATCCACTCAGTGATGCCTGGCATGCGGTTCTACAGTGCGCTGAAGTCGATGTTTCGCAGATCATCTGTTCATCGGGACCCTCCAATGAAGATCGTCGATGAGCAAGAGGAACGCAATAGACGGGGGAACATAGATGACAAGAGCCAGGCTCGGCGAGAGAGAAGTACATGGAGGCCCAAAAGGACAGCTGTGCGTTGACCGTCTTCACACTCGCCTTTTCTGAGCGCAGTCTACAACTCCTGCAGGTACCCATTCGTCTTATTCCAGAAAACGACAATAGACCATTAATGTTCGGGAACAACAACTTCATCCAAGGAGGAGAGTTTATAATCAACAACGTCAACAGCGAGCAAGGTGGGTTGAATCTCACAAAAGACTGTTGACATCTCAATAATGGTATACTCTTTGTATTTCAGCCGGCTTCAAGTCACTGCAACAGCACGTGGCTAGCGCCGCATTCCACAACTCCGCCCAACGCGTCCACCCTCCACGATGTCACCCCAATACGCGCACGGCTGTCCTGCAGATGATATACGACTGGATCGTCGATGAAGGGGCCGGGGGGCTTCGCGAGAAGTGGCTTCTGTGGCTGAATGGTGCCGCGTGTGCTGGAAAATCAGCGATCATGCAGTCCATTGCAGAGCGATGCATGTTGTACGGTATCCCCATCGCCAGCTTTTTCTTCTTTGGGGCTGATTCGACGCGAAATAAAATCGCCCCGCTAGTCGCCACGCTCGCTTACCAGCTCATTCAAACTGTCCCTGAAACGGCACCCGATATACTCGGAATCATTGAGCGCAATCCACTCATCTTCGAGCAGTCGTTCGAATATCAGCTGAGGCAGCTCATGGTGGATCCGCTGCTTCGGATAGGGAGAGGCGTCCAATGCCCATTCGTCGTAATGATCGACGGCCTAGATGAATGCGCTGAGCGCAGCATCCAGTCTAGCTTGATCAGCACCGTTTCTTCCATCGTGAGCGGGAAGGATGTCCCGATCATATTCCTAATCGCCAGCCGACAAGAACCTCACCTTACAATGTCATTTAGACAAGAGGACGTTGCGGAGTTACTTGTGACTATGCCACTCGACAACGTTCAACAGGCATCGTATGACATTCACCACTTCGTGACGGATAAGTTCGAGCGGATCAAGAAGACCCATCCTTACGCACACAATATTCCCGGGAACTGGCCACCGCCTTCGGCTATCGATGGGATAGTCGAAAAATCCTCTGGACAGTTTATTTACGCTTCTGTTGTCGTCAACTATGTCTCGTCTCCTTGCGCAAATCCTGCCCATCAACTCGATATCATCAAGGGTATACGAACTCGACACCCCTCCTCCCAAAACCCCTTCGCTCATCTCGACGCCTTGTATCACCACATATTTTCACAGGTCGAACACATCGATATGGTCCTCGATATTCTCGCGTTCTCTCTTCTTGCCAAGGAACAGGAAATCGACACTATTCAACATATCTTCCAACTCGCACAGGGAGAATTGGAGGTCTACCTCGCGGATTTGACATCTGTGATAAGCTGCGTGTCTACAATGAAGAGACGAAATGCCGAGATCAACTTCTTGCACGCTTCGCTGCCCGATTTCCTCTTCGATAAGTCGCGGTCAGAGAATTATCATATCAACCCCGGAAAATATCGAACAAAGCTCGCGTGTATGTTACTCGACAGACCACCACCTCCTCTCAATCCCCTCCCGTTGGCGAACAATCTTAGCTCCGTCGCGCGCCATGAATGGTATCGCCTGCGTGGGATTCGAGTGCTCCTCGAAAGCGCTAAAGCGTCAGATGAACTCTTGCGTTCGTTCTTGAATTTTGATATGAAGTTTTATAGTCCGGAGATGGTTAAGGAGACCGCTAATCATTGTATATGGGTCTTGGACTGTGTTTCCGCGTTGGTATGTCTTGATGCATCGTATTTGGAACATGTCCTGACTACTTACATTTTCGGCAGAATTTTGACGACGCTGACTCGCGACAAGTTCTTCGACATCTTGCAGTTGTTTTCGCTCCATGTGTGACATGGAATTAGTTATCAGTGAATGATGATGTGAAGAGAAATATAGCGCTCAGATACCCGGAGCTCATGGAGAGCGTCAACTATATATTATAGCAGTAGTTTTTGTAGCTTCACTCGTTAGTTATTATGGTGTCATCTGTGTATCATACCGGTGTATATATTCACCTTTGGCTCGCCCTCTCGTCTCTATGTTGGCGCACCTTCGGCCTTTGGATGACCTGCGACACTGTTCTCCTCTTCTTTCACCGGCCTTTTCCGCCAAACTAGCCACCTTTAATTGAACGCCGCCCATACAGCCATGTTCCTGCTCACTTCCCTGCATATACCTATCAACTTTACACTAACACCCGTAATACTCGTGTTGCCCTTTATTCTCTATCTGTTTCAAACGCCCTTCTACATCGCGCTGCCTTTCGACGGCTTTCAACACTATCTATGCCGGCGCCCAAACACCGTATGTCGACCGAGTTTCAAGAAATCATCCGGCAATTAGAGAATATTTTCGAGTAAGTAAATAATAGAAGATTTAGTCTGACGATTAAATCATACTTGGAGCATCGAGCATAGAGCTCATTCGCTGGTGATATCCTTTTTTGCATTGTGCAGGATTTAGTAGGTACGTAAATGGAGGTGTGGACAGCAGAGAGTATGGTAGGCATACCTTGAGTCCAGTGTGTCTTCCCAAAGATAGATGAGGATATAAGAGCACGGAGTATTAATGGACAGAAAAGAAGTGAATGCATGTGCACGAGTAGTAATCATAACCAGACGACGAACATGACCGAGGACATACCTACGATGTACCCGAAAATACCCACTCTTCTCACAGGATCACGACGCCATCCTCAGCACAGTGCCTTACAACACCTTCACAGCTCCCAAACCCACCATTTTCAAGAATGTACACTCCAGTTAGAGCGCAGCAGCTCATATGAGCTGCATCGTCGAGCATGGAAGGCTCAATGGGCTTCTGGAACGGGAGGGAATGGAACACCAATGTCACGAAAGCAGTAGGATGTGGGAAATGTGAAAAAGGAGGGAAAGGTGAGGGGGAAGGTGAGGGGAAGGATGAAGGGGAATATATACAAGGAGTTGTTGAGACGATGCGCACAAAATTACATCTGCTCCAACAGATTCAACCGACGCTCCAACGCGGATCCATTCCATTACATACTCGCGTGTGCGTAATTAAGCATGGGAAGCTCATTGCACTGGAACGGGAGTAGGATCATCCGGAAGGTATTGGGCATTGGGAGTCGGTTAGTGATGTGACGGGAGCAGGGGAAGGGAGGTCTTGAAGGAGGCACGGGAAAGGCAGGGAAGATGTGGGATTAACAAGAAAATGAAGGGATACGTAAGATAAGGCTCGAAAAGCGAACCTCGCGAACCTCTATTGTCGCGCCAAATTTCTCCCAATCGGAAATCCTTCAACGTATACAGCAGCTCGAGAGCGAAGGCCTTGCGGGACACCGCAAGTAGCGGTGGTGGCGGTGGCGGGGGCGGCAAGTCGCTGGTGGAAGGAGTTTGCGGGGTGTGCGCCGCTGGTGTTGGGAATGGGGTGGTGTGGTGAGATAGCGGGTGGCCGAGGCATGGCTCTTATTCTGAAGAGGGCAACGCACTAGGTGTCCGTGAGTTCATGGTGCTGAACATAGAAAGATCCGTGCCATGTAGGCGTAGACGGAGTTGATCACAGGGGATTTGGAAGGTTGCTGTAAGGAAACGACAAGAGACCTGTGCAGGATATCACGGATGCATCCGGATGACGTTTTAAATTTGAGTGTACACGGAAATGGTGGCGTCATTTTATCGGCCTTCGAGATAATGGAGTTGGAAATGGACTTGTTGGAAGGGGGTGGAGGTGCTCACAAATTGAAGGGATATGTCAAATCTCCTGTAGAAAGAAAGAATCAAATGAGCGTGCGCGACAATGGAACGAGATTGCACCAGAAATGCAGGAGTAACCCGAACGAATAATTATGAGATTCAGAGGACAGTGGATTGTTGTCAGTCGTACACATTGGGACCGTGTCGAGATACATGGTCCAGGAAGTGCTGCGTTGGGCAGGATTCTGGACGTATCTTCGCTGAAAACACAGCCAGGCGTACAGGAAGAGCAAAATGAAACTGCCACTGGGCATTGGAATTCGGAAAGCGCAAGGAAGCATAGGACGAAAGGCTCAGGATGTACCCTATTACAGATCTCCCTGGTAAGAGGCCTGTGTCGTTGACGTGTGTAGAATACATATATGGATAGGATGATTGAGAGGAGTGACTCGAGTTAGGTGGCGGTGTTTCCATTTTTGTCCTAGCGCCCTTTTTTCGCACGAAGCGTCCATATATAGAGCACATATAGAAGCAATGGCGATGCGTCTATAGCACGCCTCTGAGAACCTTGAGAGGTTCGAGCAATAATAATTACCACCGCCCTGGTCCTGGTGGCAATGCATACTTGTAATCTAATAGTAGTACAAGACAGGTACTTATAGGATGATTCTGGCTCCAAGCGCGCACTTCATTCCTCTCTCCCGTCAGTTACTGGAACAGCTACTGCTAAATACTCCCCATTCGTGCCTTAAATGAGCTTCGTCCAAACGCTCTGCTCAGTCTTTGGCATGACAAGCTCAGACGACTCTAGCGACGTTGAGGCGGGAACACAACCGGATTCGCGAGTGGACTCAGCACTTACCGAAAGTAACGAGGTACGCAAATTCCGAACTATTTATGTCCAAAAAACTCCGAAAATCAACCAATAATGACGAAATAACAGATCGCAGACCTATCCGAACTCATCGAATCGTTGAAAAAAATCACAACTCAGTCCGACCCCAGCATAACCTCAACCAATGCCGACATATCCATGGCGAGCGTCGACGGCGGTGACGATGATGTCACGCCTTCACTTCCACCGCCACCCCCATACTCCAACTCCAACTCCAACCCCAACTCCAACCCCAAGCGAACCCCCACCCCAAATTCATTCCCAAATGCAAACCCAAATGCAACGCAGAACAACTTCCATCACTTCCGCGGGTTATTCGGCAATGCCCAACAGGTGACGATACACGGGGGCTCGTTTCAAGTCATTCACGGCGATCTGCACATTGCCGACCGCGGTAGTGATAATGGTGGTGGTGACTTTGTCGATGCCGACTCGGATATGGATAGCGATAGTGATAGTGACAGCGATGGATATTACCGCCCGAATGGCGATGGTAATGCGGGTTCAGACAAATTTCAAGCTCGTATACGTACGTCCCGCTTCCCACTTGAGATGGGTGTTTTCGTGACGCTGATCTTGATCCCTCTTTATTATTAAATTCAGGCGCGCGCGAGGAGCACAAGAAACGCATTGACGCTCTACTCGCACTTGCACGTGCTCGCAGTAGCTCGACGCAGCGCGTCAACCCGGGTATCTTTTTTGCACGACCCCGAGGAGGGAGACGAGAAGGTGTGTTTCTTTTCATTTTTGGGGCTGTATTTTGCTTCAAGATTTAATACTGACGACTGACGATTAGAGATGTATGATGGCTGCGAACATGCCAGGCGCGCTACCTCTGAGGACTCCTCGGATTGTTAACGCTGACATCCGAGTGATGCCATCCTTTCCGCCGCGAGAGTTAATGGAAGGTTCTAATATCAATATGACCGGCGCAACGACTACGACGACGACGGCGCCTCGGATTGTGAATCCTGATATTCGCGTCATGCCGTCGACTCAGATGAGAGAAATCAGGCAGGAATTAGAAAATTTGTCTAAGAAGTAAGCAACAGAAGATTTGGCCTGATTATTCAATTAAATTCGAAGCATGGGGGCTCGAAATTCGAATTCACCGATGCATACACTTTTTGTTTTCGTCATGCAGGACCTTAGATACATAAACTTTGATGTACATAACTAGTAGTCTTTACATTACCTTACAAAGCTAAATTTGAGCCCCTGGATTCGATGCGCTGAGAAATTTGGACTTACAACGAACTTGAGCAAAACTTTGGACGAAGTTGAAGACGAAGTTCAAATTGAAAGCAGTTATAAATAAAACGTCGGAAATGAAATTTCCGGCTAATTCCGTTAACCACTGACATATGTCGCATAGAGCCAAACCGTGTTGACAACGCATCCATAAGGCGGGAACGCTATACGGCTGGTGCTTCCTTGAAGGCGCACAGCTACGTAGGTAAGCTTTTTCATTCCCTCACTGGATCACCTCACGTCACATTGACCATCGTAGGTGCGAACAGCCTCGTCCCGTCTGTGAACCGCCTCCAAATCCAACATATGCAGAGCTCTTGAAGACGAGCCTGGTTCCGACGAGTCAGTGATATTTAGTATTCCTCTTGCACCATGACTCGAATGCCGTTCTACAGCGCGCTGAAGTTGATATTTCGCAGATCATCTGTTCCGGATCCTCGAAGGAAGATTGTCGATGAGCAAGAGGGAAGCGGTGGACAGGAGGACGTAGATGACGAGAGCCAGCCGCGACGAAAGGGAGGAACAAGGAGACTCAATAGGACAGACGTAAGTCGGCCACTTCAGACTTGCCTTTTCTGAGCGCGGTTACGACTTCTATAGGTACCCACTCGTCCTATTCCAGAAAACGACTATGGACCATCGGTGTTCAGGAACAACAACTTCATCCAAGGAGGAGAATTTATAATCAACAATGTCAACAGCGAGCAAGGTGGGTTGAATCTGACAAAAACCTGTTAACATCTCAATAGTTGTATACTCTTTGTACTTCAGCCGGCTTCAAATCACTGCAACAGTGCGTGGCCAGCGCAGCATTCCACAACTCCGCCCAACGCGTCGACTCCCCACGATGTCACCCTAATACGCGCGTAGCAGTCCTGCAGATGATTTACGACTGGATCGTCGCTGCAGGGGCAGGTAGAGATCGCGAGAAGTGGCTCCTGTGGCTGAACGGTGTCGCTGGGGCTTGGAAATCCGCGATTATGCGGTCCATTGCGGAGCAATGCGTGTTGTAGGCGTACCTATCGCCAGCTTTTTCTTCTTCTGAGCCGATTCGACGCGAAATAAAATCGCCCCGCTAGTCGCCACGCTCGCTTACCAGCTCATTCAAACTGTCCCTGAAACGGCACCGGATATACTCGGAATCATCGAACGCAATCCACTCATCTTCGAGCAGTCGTTCGAATATCAGTTGAGGCAGCTCATGGTGGATCCGCTGCTTCGGATAGGGAGAGGCGTCCAATGCCCATTCGTCGTAATGATCGACGGCCTAGATGTATGCGCCGAGCGCAGCGTCCAGTCTAGCTTGATCAGCACTGTTTCTTCCATCGTGGGCGAGAAGGATGTCCCGATCATATTCCTAATCGCCAGTCGACAAGAGCCTCATCTTGCTATGTCATTCAGGCAAGAGGACGTTGCGGAGTTACTTGTGACTATGCCGCTCGACAACGTTCAACAGGCATCGTATGACATTCACAACTTCGTGATGGACAAATTCGAGCAAATCAAGAACACCCACCCGTACGCACACAACATTCCCGAGAACTGGCCTCCGCCTTCGGCTATCGACGAGATTGTAGAAAAGTCTTCAGGACAGTTTATCTACGCTTCTGTTGTCGTCGACTATGTCTCGTCCCTCGCGCGAATCCTGCCCTTCAGCTCGATATCATCAAGGGTATACGAACTCGTCACCTCTCTTCCCAAAACCCCTTCGCTCATCTCGACGCCTTGTATCACCACATATTTTCACAGGTCGAACATATCGATATGGTCCTCGATATTCTCGCGTTCTCTCTTCTTGCCAAGGAACAGGAGATCGACACTATTCAACATATCTTCCAACTCGCACAGGGCGAATTGGAGGTCTATCTCGCGGACCTGACGTCCGTAATAAGCTGTGTGTCTGCCTTGAAGCGTCGAAATGCCGAGGTCGAGTTCTTGCACGCTTCGCTACCGATTTCCTCTTCGATAAGTCGCGGTCAGAGTGTTATTATAACAACCCCGGAAAATATCAAACAAAGCTCGCGTGTATGTTGCTCGACAGACCACCACCTCCTCTCAATCCCCTCCCGTTGGCGAACAATCTGAGCTCCGTCGCGCGCCATGAATGGTATCGCTTGCGTGGGATTTGGGTGCTCCTCGAAAGCGCCAAAGCGTCCGATGAACTCTTGCGTTCGTTCTTGAATTTTGATATGAAGTTTTATAGTCCGGAGATGGTTAAGGAGACCGCTAATCATTGTATATGGGTCTTGGACTGTGTTTCCGCGTTGGTATGTTTCCGCGTTGGTATGTCTTGTATGCATCGTATTTGGAACATGTCCTGACTACTTACATTTTCGGCAGAATTTTGACGACGCTGACTCGCGACAAGTTCTTCAACATCTTACAACTGTCTTCGCTCCACGTGTCACAAGGAATGAGCTATCAGTGAATGATGATGTGAAGAGAAATATAGCGCTCAGATACCCGGAGCTCATGGAGAGCGTCAACTATATATTATAGCAGTAGTTTTTGTAGCTTCACTCGTTAGTTATTATGGTGTCATCTGTGTATCATACCGGTGTATATATTCACCTTTGGCTCGCCCTCTCGTCTCTATGTTGGCGCACCTTCGGCCTTCGGATGACCTGCGACACTGTTCTCTTCTTTCACCGGCCCTTTCCGGCCAAACTAGCCACCTTTAATTGAACGCTGCCCATACAGCCATGTTCCTGCTCACTTCCCTGCATCTACCTATCAACTTTACACTCACACCCGTAATACTCGTGTTGCCCTTTATTCTCTGTCTGTTTCAAACGCCCTCCTACATCGCGCTGCCTTTCGACGGCTGTCAACACTATCTACGCCGGCGCCCAAACACCGTTTGTGTTGATCAACAAAGTACGTATTGCCAATGGATATTTACTCGCAAATATCATACGAATCTAATCCCCAGTTATTTTTTGAGTACGGCTGCCAGTCGCGACTAAAGACGGCGATTCCTTTAATCTATATACAAAATAATGAGAGATCCTCGCAACTTACCCGAGATCTAATGAAGGCCGCCTCTGCAGCTCTGGGCGAATTTGGCAGATCCGTGAACAAAGTTCTGGGAAATATCTCAGTAGACCTTTCGCATCATTGTCAAGCGATGGCCAAATTTTGGTATATGAACTGGCAAAAATGTCTAGAATATGTTGATATGCTTGTCCGTTGTCATCAAAATTCTGGAATACGAAATAAGTATTTGGACAACAGGCGTAGTTTCGGATATGAGCACCATACCAATGTTTTCAACCAGGCAAGAATTCCGATGTGGTACGAAGTACATAAATGCTTCCCGAAGCTTTCCTTACGGAATATGGGTTTGACGTCCATCAATGCATCTCGAAGTTCGGACGATGCCGCTGCTCCTGGAAGAAGGGTCCGAATTGCTTGTAGCCACAAGTGAACCGGCTTGGTTTCAGCCCATTCTTTGGTCGACGATTCTGGAAATGCCTTCTTCAGGAACATGCAGAGTAACTTCGTCCGGTATTCCTCAAGATTTAGGAAGTACTTCTTGGATCGAACTTTGTCTTGAAGGAAATCGGGGAGAGAGGCATGTAGAAATTTGATTTTAGGGTCGCCAAAAGTATTGGATTTGAATCTAAGGACGGCCTTCAAATCCACCAACAATACTTCCAGACTCCCATGTGGCAGCTCGAACAATTCCTCAATGGTGCTCGCTGAGGCATGGCGATCAATCATATGATATGCCAGAGTATCCAATACTGTGTCGAGCGTTTCCATTGGCACTAGGGAGAATATATGTCGATACAAAGAGTCGAGATGAAAAAAGGGGTGTTCGGATGATGAATCGAGTAACTGGAGATTAAGGACTATGTCGAGTTGGTGTGACGGATTAGCGCGGGGATATGAGATGTACTTCATGATAACGGACGCAAAGATGAATTGATTAGATGCACGGTTGACAAGTTCGGATACCACAGAGAGTGGCGGCCAGTCAGAAGGAAGAAGGTGTCGGAATGGATGAGTGTCTTTGATTTCCACAAACTTCTCATTGAGAAATTGTCGGATTTCGTCGGAGGCCTTGATTTTGTCCAGAGAAACTTTTTCGAAGAAACCAACCATGTTCTGCGTATGAAATACTGATAAAATCTGGGGCTCTCGCCGACTGGCAAGAATGAATACCACTGGAATATCCCTATTTCTGGATATATCGCCTAGTATCTTGATCAGATTCACCTGTCGATCTCGATCGAAGCATTCATCGAGCCCATCAATTATGGCTACACACCGCCTCTTTGAGCGGTTTGGTTGGCGGAGGAGCGGCTGGATAATGAGTTCTTGCAGCTGAAACTCGAGGGATTGATTGAAAATCAGAGGATTGCGCGCAATTGTTGTTAGAATATCGTCAGAGATCTGTGGAATTTGTTGGATGAGCTGATATGCAAGAGTAGAAACTAATCCATCGATGATGTTCCGCGTAGAATCTTCTCTCGACAAGAAGAAGCTGACCACAGCTACAATTGTTGAGTGAAAAAGGAGAAGATATTCTGCAATCGACTGCATAATCGCCGATTTTCCAGCGCCTGCTGCGCCGTTCAGCCACAAAATCCAGGTCTTGCGATCCTGTCCGTACTGGAGCGCCCAATACTGCATGAATTGCTGAATCTTGACTCGGGTGTTTGGATGACATCTCGGTGGATCGACGCGTTGAGCGGAGTTATGGAATGCAGAGGGAGCAACATATTCTAATAAGCGTGTCATTGGATCAACCCCTGTACCAATTATGAGTGTTCGCTTTGGACATTCTGGAATATGAAAGTCGGAGTACCTTGAGTATTCAAATTTTGAACGATGGTTTCTGCTTGGTTGAATTGTCCGCCTAGAACTACGGTATGCTTTCCGAACATCTGCCGAGATTGAGATGTCTCTGAAATCTCTGGCTGCTGTAATTGCGAAAAATTGTCGTGTTGCTCTCGTCAATATGGGCCTGTTGACATGCAGGTGAATTACTCACAGCAGCTCTCTTTGAATACATCCCCTCCACGCCGACTATTCGGATGTCCAGTTTTGGGGAACTTGAAGGGATAAAATATACGCCTTCAGTCCTACAGTCCTAGACGTGGTCTTTGTGGTACTGCCCAATCGTCCTCAGGTGATATAGCGTGAAGGAAAAGAAAAAGAAATGATGAATGAATTGACGATGGGATCGAAAGTAACAAGCACGAGGTGTGTACGACTGCGGCAGTTGTGGTAGTTACCTATAAGGTTATAAGCTATGTCTGGACAGCACTGAAGTTGTACCATAAAGCATTCAGAACATTATTAAAGTGCCCGTTGAGCGATGTGGGCAGTGCTAGTTGACGTGGAATCCAGGACCGTAATGCCGAATGATGCTCTGCATTCAACATTGGACATAACATTCGGAGCGAGGACCGCAGTCCGATACGGTCATAAAGTGATGCATATATGCATTCGCCGCCTTTTCGTAACAACAGACTTCACACGGGTAATCTAATTGGAGCGTTTCGACATTCGCTTCCGAGAGACATGATCACCGCCCAGAGTCGAATCGGACAATTAACTCCCATTAATTAGTGTACTCAAGTAGAGGGTTGAATGTGGCACAGTTGTTCTGATGGAACATAACTGATGAGCGAGGTTATGCGCGGCGTCTAATCGAAATTACGAGCAAGCCGAGCTAGCGAGGAAGATCCATGAGTAGTAGGATTGGCCAAGAAGTGAGAGGTGTACGGGATACGATATCCGAAATAACCTCATTCTCATGGCATATGGTGTACCCTTTGAGCTTTAATGACAATACAGTATTAACTATACTGATCTCGATGGGACGTTCCTCAGGCTATCATTACATCTTTTATGTTTAACACAATGCTTACTTTGTCTCGGACGTGCGGATCGGATGCCGGAGTCTCTTGCGAAGGGCGTTGGGGCTTACGACAGATGTCAGTGCGAAAGTAGTATAAGGATGAAGTGAGCTATTATTATCCTTTTTCGGATATCACGAGAGATGTGTATCGTAGAGCTATACAAAGTCATACAATTAAGGAGGTATCTTAGACTACTATAAGCTGGTAAAAGCTGCTGGAATGCTTCTAGAGGAAGAAGAGTAAAATCCGTCATCTATTTCAGGCAGGAATTAGGACGGGATTTTCGAATTGAAGTCGCGTCTTTGTACAAGGTCTTCTTAAAGTTTTCCCATTTTAAAAACATTTTTATTAAATACCAATAGTTACGCGTCACGCAAAATATGATGCGTGGTGTTGTAGATCTTGCATCGATTCTATATAGCATTGGAATACACACATTTTTAAAGCATAAATTTTATTATCCCTTGATGTGCACCGCAGCACCCCCAATAGACATATAAAAAAAATAGCACTGCGCCGGTCCCATTCAGTTCCTTGAAATTTAGTTCCCCAGAAGATACCAGATAGCAGTGACTCGTCAGCGCCCATCGCTTACACTTGCGACGCTCATTTCTATTTTTAGGACGTTATTATTCTCACGCCGTAAGTTCAAATTTCGGGTGCTCTCCCACCCAACAGCACCTGCCTATCTCTCTCTCCCTGTATTACAGTTATTTTTCTCTCTTAAATAATTTATTTTGTGGGTTTTCTGCCATGTAATTTAGGACCAGAGGTTTCATGAAGAGTCGGAGCATTCATTGTCTCTGTTATTCGAAGCGAAGGAAAAAGGATGGCATGGATGATCAGACATGAGTTTTCTATTGCATAGCTACACCACGTTGCATATAAAGGAAGATTATTTGCAATAATGGGTGGACTTGCTGAGAGAATGAAAAGTTGAATCATGATGCATCGATGAATCATGATGCTTAAGTAGCTATAATGCCATCATCGTGAAACAAATGGCACAGAGAACTGGCATATTGTGAGGAGTGTAATTTATTCTATTGGAACACTCGCACATGAATAGAAAGGTTAAAAGTCGAAGGCAGAGGCGAGGATACAGGCATAGGTGGCCATGGAGTCCGTGCGGCGAAGTTCATGTGGCGGTGCTATCTCGGCCCGGCGGAGTCTGACGAGCGACGGCTGCCGTGACTCCGAGCTACGCTTTCCATCATCCATGGATCATACAACGCAGTGCCAATCGGCGTGCGAGCCCAACCCGAACTTGCTCATAGGCCAGAGACGTTTTAGTACGACTCTACCGTTGTTGTGAACGTCCTCCCCGGGTGACCAGCCTCGACTACCTGCCAGCTCACGACGACTCGGAGCTACACCTTGTTTCGAATGCCCTTCTCGAACGCACCGGAAACAACGTTTCGCACATCACTCGTTCACCAAGACCAAGAGCATTCTTGATTCGCAGGAGAATTGCATCGGAAATGGGGACATAGATGAAGAGAGTCAACACTGGCGAAAGAGAGGGAGACGGAGGTTTAAAGCGACAAAGACGTATGTAAGTTGGATTCTTTATGACTCACATTTTCTGAACGCGTTTCGTCACCTCCACAGGTACCTCTTCTTTCTCTTCCTGAACCCGACCGCTACCCGTAGATATTCGGAACCGACAACTTCATCCAAGGAGAAAAGTTCATCAACAAAACGTCAACAGCGAGAAAGGTAAGTCTATTCAGACTCTAACTAGCGACTTCTTATCTCAATGACAGCAGAATCCAGCTGGTTTCAAATCTTTGCAACAGCGTGTAGCAAGCGCGGCATTCAAAAATTCTACTCAACGCGTCGACTCTTCCCGATTTCATCCCAATCAAATCACTTTTCATAATATATGCCTGCATTAGCACACCAAATCGTCGTCTGACGTGGCTTTTTCGACTGAACAGTGCCGCGAGTACGCGACTATGCAATCTATCAGCATGGAGCGATGCATATTATACGGCGTATCCAATGCCAGCCTTTCCTTCTCCGGAGCCTGATCCAACGCAAAATAGCTTCGCTCCGTTGGTTGCCACCCTTCCTTACCAGGTAGTTCAGATTATCCCGGAAACGGCGCCAGATATACTCCGAATTATCAACCTCAATTTTCTCATTTTCGAGCGATTGTTTGAAACCAAGTTGAGGCAGCGGAACCGGCGCTCAAGGTATTCCTAGTAATGATCGGCGGCCTAGAATGCGCAGTCTCCATCATATGTCGCAAAGGACATCCCACTCGTATTTCTTACCACTGCAGGCAAGAACCTTATCCCACTACGTCTTATTGACAGGAGGATACCCCATATCTACTCTGCTCGACAACGTCCAACAGTCATCGTGTGGTTTTCGCTGCGTCGTGATAGAGAAGTTCGAGGGGTGGGTAACATTCCCGAGAAATTGTCAGCACCTTCGGTTATCACTGAAATCGTAGAAAGTTCAACTACGTCTTTGTTGTTGTCAACTTTGTCTCGTCTCCCGCGCGAATCATGCTCTTCAACTTGATATCTTCAAGGGTATACGAGCTTGCTAAGCTTCGTCTCAGAGCCCATTTAGTTATCTCGACGCTTTATCTCAACCCTTACTTCACAGATCGAACACAATTCGCCCTATGGACCTCAATTTTTGGGGGCACTCGCTTCTCGCTACGGATTAGAAGATCCAACACGTCATTCAGCTCGCACAGGGCGAATTGAACTTTCTCGGTCCCGATATCTGTGTTACTCTGCGGGTTCAAGCTCGCGCATACCTTGCTTGACTTAGCCACTGCCTACTCTCGACCCCTTCCATTGGAAAACCAGTTTAGCTTCGTCGCGCATCCTGAACGGTATCGCTTGCGTGCAATTTGGGCGCTTCTCGAAGGCGCTAAATCGTTCAATGCACTCTTGCGTTCGTTTTTCAACTTTGATGTGAAGTTATATGGTGCGGAGATGACTAAGGAGACCGCTTATCACTGTATATGGGTCTTGGACTATATTTCGGCATTGGTATGTTCCTTTGTATGCACCGTATTTGGAACACACCCTGACTAGATTTCAGCTTGCGACAGGTATGAATCAATGCATGTGTAACTTTGTAAGCTCTCCATGTACACGCCACATCAGCAAGCCTACAGTTTACTTTTGTACTTATTTCCGCTTTTACAGCTGGTTGCATAAAGGTTGACTCACTCCGCCGCCGCGCGGGAAAGAGAACAAAACTCCGCAGCAGGAGCCCTAACCTAGGGTTCCAATGACCCGCCCACTCCATCCGCCGCTTGCTCTTCGCCTGGAGCTCAATTCCGTCGTAATTCAACTCAATTTCAGTCACCTCACTCCTTCACTCCTAGAGAAGCCCTATCCATCTTATTTCGTACGAATTATGGCAAAGAACCTGAGGACCCGCGCTAATGAAGACACACTCACATTACGAGCCCGCTGTAGGCATTCCTGGGTATCTCGCAACCAGCGCCTGAATGTATGCACTCCAGAACATCATCTCGAAGGATATCGGGGTCGTTGGGAGCTATAGTGAAGGAGCTGAGTACTTGGGCTTCCTTCAGAGCGCTGTGCGCTAAGCTGTGAAGCCTTGGCAATGTTTCCAGTGAGCTGAAGCATATGTTTGTGAGTCATTACGAGACCATACGATCCAATAGACGACATGGTAGTCTGGTCCAACTTAGGTAGTGATGAGACGTCCGCCATCTGCGTGTTTGCTGTCTAATTTGAAAACTGTTCGCTGCAGAGCACCTAACTTGCTGTTTTCGGTAAATACTTCAACAATATACAGGATTAAGGAACATGAGATATCATTAGTAGGGCATCCACATCCAGTACGACTGAGAGGCCTGTGGGGTTGTGCAAAGGGCAGCCGCTAAAGGAGAAACCCTAGGTTAGGGCTCGTGTAGCGAGGTTTCTTTCTCTTTCACGCGCGGCGGCGGAGTGTCAACCTTTATGCAAACAGCTGTAAGCATTTTAGCATGGGAATAAAAAGGAAAAAGTCCAAAAAGCGAACCAAAATATGCATTTGATGGTGCTAATCGTCGCCAATCAAGGCACGTTCCACACTAGCTTTTTGCCGAGAAGAGCCCAGCATTTTTTACTTGCTGCTTTCGCCCTTTTTGGCGGTTTTGACGGTTGCACAACCGTAAAAAAGTAAATTGTAGACTTGCTGATGCATGCATGTTATATTAAGAACACGGTGATACTTATGTGCTCTTAAGTTCGCATGCGCCTGTCGAAGTTCTTCAAATATAACTTATGGGGAAGCTACTGACATGGATCATAGCCTTTGCTGCTTAAAGCTGTACATTACTGCGTAACGGTGTACTTGAGTACGGGGGGCTGAGCGCACGTCACTTTTGGCGGTTCCCATTCATAAACAATGTCGGCCTCGTGCGCCTCTAACTTTCCGGACATCGCCACCAGGTAGCTATTTGCGAGACGGGCATTTATCGTTTCATTTTCTTCCCACACACTCTCTGTGCTATCCACTACAATCTAGCCCATGGGCTTTTCACTCCCTGGAAAGACACTGAGCAAGCGATGGAGGGAGGTGTTCAAGGGAAAGGTTTTTGCTTCAGATCAACGATCGGAATACGACGCATCGAAGAAAGCCGCAGTGAGTTATAGCCTCGGTCAAAAATCTGAAGCACCCTTCATCATGACGTGGGCCCGTTAGAGAGGAGGAACTGCAGACTCGAGAGACGGCCGGACTGCGAATCATGTCCAGACTCATGGTGCCAGTAAGGCAGCTCGTGGCCAAAATGCGCAACACCGCCGCACCACAACTCTCGTGGGTCCTGGAACTCCTGTGGAAGTAGATGAGCCGGTGACGGTAAGCCAAAGTGTAGAATCTCTGATTTAACAAAGAATTAAAATAGTTAAAGAGTCACCCCGGGGGCAGACGCTCGATGTTTGGCGACAATATTCTTGTTCAAGGCGGAGAATTTGTGGACAGGAAAACGGTCATTGTGAACAAGCCACTTAAAAAAATACCAATGACCGCAAGAGGCATATCCTTGCGAGCTACCTTGAACATTAGGACAAAAGCTTATGTGTACCCTGCATAGAGGGCTTCAAACTCTTACTTCCTCACGTCTCAACTTCCGCATTTCACAATTCCGCACAACGAGTGGATCCCCCTCGGTGCCACCCAAACACACGCGAGGAGATTCTTAAGAAAATATACGATTGGATTATTAATTCAGAACATCGAAAGCAATGGTTGCTCTGGCTGAACGGTGCTGCGGGAGCGGGAAAATCGGCCATCATGCAGACCCTTGCCGAGCGATGTGTAGTCGCCATAGCCGTTGCCAGTTTCTTCTTCTTTAGGTCGGACGCTACTCGGAATACCATGGCACCACTTGTCGCTACTCTTGTATACCAGCTCATTCGATCCATTCCAGAAATCTCCGATGACATCCTCCTCATCATCGAGCGCGATCCTCTTATCTTCAAGCAGGCTCTAGATTGGCAACTCCAACATCTCATTATCCAGCCTCTCCTGCGTCTACAGAGAGTTTCGCGTCAACTGTTTGTCGTATTCATTGACGAATTGGATGAATGTGTCAACCGCGAGGACCAGGCAAACGTCATCAAGGTGCTGGGCCACGTTTCACAGAAGGACATACCCGTTATATTCCTCATTGCTAGTCGACGGGAGCCTAGAATACAGTCGGAGTTCGGCAAGAAGAAGGTCGCTGATTACCTTGAAATAATTTCACTCGACGAGATTCATGCTACAGATGATATTCGACGTTATCTATGCGACAAATTCTCGGACATCAAGTCAAATCATATACGCAACCATTCACTTCTGACAGACTGGCCAAAATATGCGGATATCGAACAGATCTTAGCCAAGTCATCTGGCCAGTTCATCTACGCCGCGGTTGTAATGACCTACGTATCGTCTCCCGATGCACATCCCGCGGTTCAACTGGACGTGATCAAGGGTGTTCGACCGCGTAAACCATCCTCAGAAAATCCATTCGCCTACCTCGATGCACTGTATCAGCATATCTTCTCACAAGTGAAACAGTATGAACTTGTACGCAGCATTCTGGCAATGAACCTGGTCTCCACATCGGAGGTAGCGTATCGTATAAATTGTCTCGAGCCATTGTTCGAGCTTGCGCGAGGAGAGCTAGAAGTCATCCTGGGAGATTTAGCGGCCGTCCTTCAATGCGAACCGTACACCAGTCACTCGGCCCGTATAAAATTCCTCCACGCCTCTCTTCCAGATTTTCTTGTAGACAAAAGTCGCTCCGAGGAATACTATATCGACCGTGATGAGTGCCGCACCGCTTTACTGTGCATGTTTCTGCAAAGACCACTCACCGACACGCTCTCTTCTACATACGATTACAAAATTGCAGCGCAACAGGAAACAACTCGGCTACACGCAATTGGGGATCTGCTCACACAGGCAAAGGTGTCAGATCGCCTTCATCGCGCAGTGACAACCTTTGATACCAGCTTCGAGACTGTTAAAATCGACGCATGGTTTAATGCTCGTAATCGCATTGCGATTCTGACTGGCTTAAAGAACTTGGTAGGTCACCTTCAAATGTTGTCAATTTTTACAAACTAAAACAACCGTATATCAGAACTTCGGAGACAAGGGCGAAGCATATCGTAAGGTTCTGAGCGTATTTGCCTCGGGATATGCGAAACACTGGAACTCGATGGACCACGCCGTACGGAAAGTACTAAGGGCGTCATCCGATCTGTACGCAAATATTGTCGAACTCCGACCCGAGCTTCAACGACGTAGATATAGTCATTGAGGGAAAAGTACGTGCGTTGACTTTTGAAATTTGTTATTGTAGACTACAATGACATTCATATATACCTATCCCAATGTGATACCCTTCTACGATAAGTTTGTCCTTCGATTCCATCCATTACTCTACTATTAAGCAGATGTGGTGAATTCGTATGCTCGTGTTTGGCTCTTACCTATCTCGTGCAGTTTTTCGTCTTAATTGGGTATAGTTGCATTTTTCTCGACGCTCGGCAAGGGTCATCTGCTCATTCTTCATGAGTGGACGGGCGCTTCCTTTGTTGTCTGCGTCCATGACTTCATTCTACACCATTTATGGTTGTTCTCCTATTGTCTTTCTCTCTTTAATTGTTTCACCCGCTATCCTTATAGGAATCGTTGCCCATGCATATGTTCCCCTGCTTCTTT
>MU155205.1:0-12669 GCA_015484465.1 Pholiota conissans
TTCTATCGGTAATGAATAGCTGCAGTATTGAACATCCTATCGTTAATGAACACCACTACAGGTAATGAAATAGCCTATTAATGAAATACACAGTTTTAATGAATACACTAATAGTAATGAATTTCCCATTATAATGAATAAATGAATATGCAGGCAGAAATGAATAACTGGGATTAATGAACATGCTTATTCCATCTATCCTCAATTAATGAAACCCTTGCTTCATTAATCCATGGAAGTTATCACCGCATAGTGAAGGAAAAATCCCTGTGTATTCATTCCAGATTGTCAGTACTATTGCCTTGCCAATGGCTCCTTGGAATCAAGATCGAACGCAATCTCGACGCCGGTACCATTTCCCTATCCCAAACTGCCTACATTGAGTCCATCCTTGCCCGGTTCAACTTCGACGACTTGAAGCCATCGTCGATTCCTATTGATCCTGCCAAACCTCTACTCAAATCCCAGTCTCCGTTAACTCTGGCTGGGAAGGCGCGCATGGCGAACATACCATATCGTGCGGCGGTCGGCTCTCTGATGTACGCGTCGATGGGGACACGTCCCGACATCACTTTCGCAACGTCCACGGTTGCGCAGTTCCTCGAGAACCCGGGATGGGAGCATTGGGAGGCGGTGAAGCGGATTTTTCGGTACTTGAAGGGTACGAAAGAGCTGAGGTTGGTTTATGGAGGGGAGATGATGGATTTGGTCGGGTTCGTGGACGCGGACGGCGCTTCGCAGGACCACAGGAGGGCAATTTCGGGGTACGTGTTCATGTTGGATGGAGGCGCTGTGTCGTGGTCGTCGAAGAAGCAAGAGTTAGTGACTCTCTCGACAACCGAGGCCGAGTACGTGGCAGCTACCCACGCTGCCAAGGAAGCCATGTGGCTGCGCCGCCTTGTCTCCGAACTTTTCCCATCCCTCAACGAGCCCACCACTCTCTACAGCGACAACCAGTTGGCCATCGCTCTCGCTCACGGCGGTCAATATCACTTGCGCACCAAGCACATTGACATTCGGTACCACTTCATCCGTTACATCATCGAGGCTGGATCGATCAAGCTCATCTATTGCCCGACCGACGACCAAACCGCCGACACTCTCACCAAAGCACTTCCGAGCGCCAAAGCGAAGCACTTTGCGCACGCGATGGGACTTCGTACAGTTTGAGGGGGAGTGTGGAGATAACAAACCGTGCTGGGGCGTGGGTGCCGTTGCCTTGTATGGAGCGGCGCTGGCTTGGTATTGGAGGCGCATGGAGGCGCGTCCTTGGTACACGATAAGGACTTTCGTTTTTCAAATTGTAGATACGTTATCATAGTATAAGTACCCTACAGCGTCGTTGTGTCACCTCAGTTGTGTTCTACGTGTACTGAGGTGAGCACTCCGACTTCTTACTCTATTCTACAGTCACTGATTACCTACGTAGATTATTCACGTTCTATAGGTATATCTAAATGTTATTAGTTGCGTTCTACGTGTACTGAGATTATTCACATTCTATAAAGGGGGGGATAATTTTTATGCTTGGGGGTGGGAAAGCAGGCAGGAGGGAGCCGAACGTGCCTTGAGAGCCATCAGACAGCTATTTTTGGACAGTTCAGCACTCTCAGGCCCTCCAAGGCCATCAGGCCCCACTCTCCCACCCCCGCGGTGCTCCCATTTTCGCGCAAGAGGAGGCGAGCATCGCCCGCGACCAGCCACAGCACGCCACTGCGCAAAACAAGTGCCCGTGACATTCGTGACAAAGTTGCCTTAATGGGTGGTGGCTGTGCCCATAAATTAAGGCATCTCGGCACCCGCCAAAGCCTTGTAAATTGTTCGGCATAAGTACTTTGAAAATAGGTCAAATCAGTACTTGATATCCCTAAAAGGGGGGTCAACTCAGTACATTTGGGGCCTGCCAAGTCAGTACTTAGCAAACCCAGGTCAAGTCAAAGACTATAGGGGGTAGAAACATATTTTGGGACAAAATAACACCCAAAAATGTCCAAAATTCATGCCATTTTGAGCACTTCTAAAAAAAAATTCACCCCTGTCACACCAATTTTTTTTGGTTTGAGCCCAAGAGCATTTGACAAAATAGTATCACACTAGATTCCCATTGAATTAGTGGTCATATTTCTACAGTAATCTGAGTTTGAACTCTATTAGCCCAACATCCTTGACAATCTACAAGACTGGACCTCTGACCTACTGTACTATTACAAATTGTTCATCCGGGGGTGGGACACGGGACACGGTGGACAAAATTTTGTCTTTGGCCAACACTAAGGAGGCCTGGGACACGCAAAAATTTCGGCCAAAGCAAGAATTTTTTTAGCCCTTCTCATCGGAAAAGTAACAAAGAATTTGAGTTTTTGTCTTTAGTACAGGTCAAATCAGGCCGATTTTGGCAACATTCTTGATGTTCAGGCCATTTTGGTGCATATTTCGAACAATATTTGATTTCAGTCAGTCCCCGGGACACATTTTGGCTTTGGCCAGACCATCCGGGACAAGGGACAAATGTCCGATTTTGGCCACATCCACTTGCCTCGGGACACGGGATGGACGAACAATTTGTAATAGTACAGTATTGTAAATCACTCTATTGTACAAAGTTGATATAAGAGTCAGAAATACTCAAAATTAGCTGTAATGACTTTAAATTGCCTCAATTGCTAGTGATGCCAAAAACCAGTTACCATGCTTTCCCAAGCTTATTATCTCTGCCCACATCAACTTGAATAACCTCCTCAAATGTCTCTGCCTCTGCTCTTACTTTGAGGCAACCAGTACTGAAGCCACTGGGATCTAAAAGCCTCCAAGCATAAGACTGCATATATGTATTTAGATTGGCCAAAATTTGTGGTTGCCAAAATTTACTACTTTACTACATGTTCCAAGTTCCAATGGATGTGGTTGTAATTCACATTTTATCCACCTTGTCCATGTCCCACCCCTGGCCAAACAATCCAAAATGGTTCAGTATCCTTGAGTTGTAAAGGCAATTTATTCTAGCAAATTTCTCCTTACCACTCCATACTCTCATGCTGCCTTAACAATTTAAGGTACAATTACAATCTCATTCTTGCAAATTTACCCTTCCTTACAGTAACATCCCCAACTTGCACTCCCCATACACACAGAAACACAAACACCCCCAAAAGGCTCAGATATACATCCCCCCCTCCCCAACCTCAGTCCTTCTCTTAGCCACACCTTCCCTCTCTTTCCCCGCTGCACCCACCTGCCACACCCTTGCGGCAGCCCCTCTCTCCCCAAGCGCCTCAAACACCAAGCGCTGCGCATCACCAACCAGCTTTGGCACTGCCGCACCCACACCATCATCATCATGATGGTCTTGCGAGAGTAGGGAGAGCGAAGCAGTGATGTCTTTCGGCGCTGGTGGGGGGATGTGGGGTGCCGGTATGAGAATGAGGGTTGCTTGTAGTGGGGATGAAGGGGTGGAGGGAGAAGGTGTGGGAGGGGGGAGGCTGGCAAGCGAGAGGAACGCGGCTGATGTCGATTGGATCAAGTTTGGAGGGGCGAATAGGCGGGCGGCGCTCGATGTCTATTGAAATTCAAGTATATACGCGTCGATCAGACAGAAAATACACGTACAAGGAAAGCCGTATCCTGCGCCGTGGAAAGGTACCGTACGGGGGCTTCGTGGAATGGGATCGGCGCATCGGTAGCATACGTCGGTACAGGGTACGAGTCGAGCAGAGCCAAACTTGAATAACCCTCTAAGCATCGCAATACGCATCGAATGACCTAACGGAACGCACCTTTTTGGCTTAAAACTATGCAAAACCGTCTTCGCATACGGATGCATCGCAGACAAGGGCAACCTGCCCAGCGCCTCTGACACAAGGACACTGCTCTCCGTCCACTTGGGTTGAAAAACGAGTCCAATCTTGGATCGGTCCTTGTCAGTCCCTGCGTTGAAGCGGCTGGCACGAGCGCACACACCTGGACTTTATTCACATACACGACAGCGCTCTGCTCTCCGAGATCGGCACCCCTCGCCCAACGTCTGGCGACGTCACCCGTGGCCACGAGAAGCCCCTTTCCCGTCGGTATATCGCCCTTGATGCTGATATCTATCTGCAACATCGCAGCGGCGGGGGCGACGCTGAGGGGACGGACCTCGTCTTCCTCGTCATCGGATTCGACATTATAGCGCGGGGGGACAGTGTCGGCGAGAGGGTCAACATCCTATCATAGGTGAGGTGGGCTGATATCAGGGAAGTAGGGAAACGTACCATGGTGGTTGCGTATACGTGCGGGACAACAAAGACAAACAGGTGATGATAAGTGTTTCCTGGCCAGATTGGGGGATTCCTTCTCCTCGCCATGCAGAGCGACAACGCAGGTGCGCTCGATCTTTCCTGACCACACGCCGGGACTGACGGCCTGCAGAATACAAAGAAGCCTTTGCGCTATTCGACAAACGGGGCACGGGCGCTGTCCCTCGCGACACGCTCGGCGACCTGCTGCGCGCCCTCGGCCAGAACCCTACGCAGGCTGAAGTCGCAGAGATCGTCGCCGCCGCCCCCAGAGACGGTCCGTCCCTGCGCTCCCTTCCACACACATTCCAACTGACACGAGCATAGTCGACTACAAGACCTTCCTTGCCATCCTCAACCGACCAGACGGCTTCAAGCCTGCAGGCACCCCTGGTAAGTTCCCCCCCGCATATCTGCCGCCCCTTCTTACCACCGCATCGCTCTTCATCTCAGACGAATTCATTCGCGGCTTCCAAGTATTCGACAAAGAAGGCAACGGCTTCATCGGCGCTGGCGAGCTGCGCTACGTCCTCACCCAGCTCGGCGAGAAGATGAGCGACGAGGAGGTCGACGAGCTGCTCAAGGGTGTTCAGATCGGCGCGTGAGTGGCTCCTGCCTGTGCTTTGATCTCCACTCTGATTCCTAACCACCCACCCATCCACCCTAACAGTGACGGCAATGTCAACTACGAATCCTTTGTCCGCACCATCCTCAGCCAATAGACGAGCATATTGTGCAGAGTAGTAGCCGCAGCAGCTGGGCGCGTAAATAATACCATCCATACATACCACTCCATTCATCGTGTTCCTTATTGTTCTTGTTCAATTATTCAAACCCATTCATCACTGAACCATCATGGCTGCGCGCCTTGTTAAATCCCAGACCAGCGCAAGCCAAAATTAAAAAAGAAATCAAGCACAATCAAGGTCTACAAAATACTCTACTCGCTCTCCTCTGTATGCATCAGCAGTTTCACAATTTACTTTTTTGGACTTGTGCAAGTCGAAAAGGGCGGAAAAAAGTCAAAAAGTACAAGTTTCAAAAAGCTAGGTACAAATCTGAAAAAAGTAGGCTAATTTAAGATATCTGCCAACTCCAAAAAGCCATAAAAAGTCAGAAAAGTAGTAAAAAGTAGCAAAAAGTGAAACAAGCTATTCAAAAGTAGATTATAAAGTAGTGATGAATGCGGGTCAATCCAACTGTGCAGGTCAACGCAGGTCCCGCGCAACTCCACGCGCACATCAAGCATCTCCGTGCTGCAGACACTGCAATATGTGCAGAGTCACTCTACACGTAGACAGTACAAAGGAGCGTGGACAATTGGGCAGTTGTTTGCCATCGTCATTCAGTGTCATTTGTCGTCGTCGGCTGTCAATAGCCATTGTGATATGTTGTCATAGACAGCTGTTGTCGGTCATTGTTGCCGGTGTTGTTGTTCTCTGCACTCTCGCTAGTGCACCCACCACACCATTGCTTGCTATATGCACTGCGCAAATCATGCCCCAGCTCGAGCTCACAACATATCCCTGGTCGATAATCACAAGGGGGTTCGCGAACTCTAAATTCGGACCGGTACCCGGTTAGTTAGTCCGGCCGGAGGCCGCCCAAAAATATTTTATGACCCTTTCACGTGATAGTATTTTTAGGCTTTTTTCTACACATTTAAAAAAGAAACATCATATTTTAGTAATAGTAGTTATAGAGCTATATTTGGCTAATTATATGCATATTATGACGGTGAACATCAGGACAAGCCCGACGTTGAGCGAGGCCCACTCCGAAATATACCTATGGTACCCAAGGAGCGGGTATACCAGCACATTATTGACCCGATATGATACTAATAATATATATAATAGCCTATTGCATTGGACGCCGAGGGCTACGCCACCCGCCCAGACTGCAAGAGTCGGATTCACTGCAGTTCTGTTGGTCTTGCAAACATTGAAAAGTGCCATTGTGGTAGTCAAATATGCGTAACTGCAAGGAAACGACTTGAACAGGAGGCAAAGAAGAAGAAAGCGAAAACCCTACTCAACTTCTTTGGACCGAGAGGGCCACGTCACCAATATTCAAGCCAATATGGTAGGTGGAATGGTCGCTCGAGGGAAATGAGCTTACCCAAAAGTAGGACATTACTTCGACAACAAATGTTCGCCCACTAGAAAATAATGTGTCGGATGCAACTGCCGCGGAAGAGTCGATCGGCAAGAACAATGTAGCAAGCGTGTTGAAGAACTCGACTCCAAGTCATTCCAAACGGAAACGTGCACCCGCTCAAAGAACTATTGATGCTCTCAAGGGGTTCTTGTGTGGTCTTGTGGCAGACCCATCGTCGGAAGATGTTCTGAAGTGCAAGCAGTCAGGATGTGAAACACAATTTGTGAGTTGCTCAATACTTAGCAGTTTTTTAAGCATATTCCATGTCAATATCTGCTCATTAGGCTTGCTAGTATCACTTGCAGTGTATTTCCTTGGAATGCGCACCGCGAAATTGGGTCTGCAAGGCGTGCATGGCATCTAGTAGGGGTAGAGGAGGCAAGCGACTGAAAGCCGCGGACGCGTGAACAAAAATGATGTCATACTTCCATAAATGGACACGTGCCTGATTACGTAGTTAGTTAGTCCAGTCCTAACCCACCTTGAAAAAAAAACCGACCCCCGGTCGTGTTTTCTAATACGCGAACCCCCTTGGATAATCACTCACTCGATCAAGGGGGTACGCGAACTAGAAAAAATGACCGGGGGTCGGAATTTTTTTTAAGGTGACTTGGGACTGGACTAACTAACTACGTAATCAGGCACACGTCTATTTTAGGAAATATGACATCATTTTCATTCATACGTCTGCGGCTTTGAGACGCTTGCCTCCTCTGCCTCTACTGGAAGCCATGCACACCTCGCAGGCCCAATTTCGCGGTGCCCATTCCAATGAAATACATTGTGGGTGATACTATCCAGTTGAACAAATGAAAGTCAGTTGGAAACACGCTCGAAATCAGTGAGTACTTACAAATTGGGTTTCACATCCTGATTGTTTGCACTTAAGAATGCCCTCGGACAACGGATCTGCCACAAGACTGCATAAGCATGCATTCAGAGCATCAAGACATCTCTGTGCGGGAGCCCTGCTTCTGTTTGGAATGACCTGGAGTCAAGGTCCCATTGTACAACATTGGGTCTGAGGATATCACTGTTGGTACGTTAACCTCTTGCGCGGATACATCAGCTGTCAGGTTATCCTATTTTGGAGGTAAGTTTATCTCCTTCAAGAAATCTTCTCACATACCATGCCAGCTCGCTCCTCGACAAGTTGAATCCCTTTCGATAACACGTTCTGAGCGCGGCTATGTATCTCTCCACTGCTCGGACTGCCCAAACCTACGTTTGCAGTCACTCTCTCGCATACCAGCTCTTCTACATGAGTTGCTCCCTATTTCTTTAATGAATATTCCATTGTTGAAAGTGTGAGGACAGGAGCTCGAGTGATCTTTCTGAGTTCGGTCACAATCATAGGTCAATTATCAGCCATAAATAGATTAATTTCCTTGAAAACATGCTTTATTTTTACACAAATATGCCGTTTCTACTTAGTTTTGACCTTAAGATGTGTCGAAATCATTCGAAAATGCCCCCAAAAACTCAACACGTGGAGGGGTCAGAAAATATTTTGGCGAGGCCTGCGGCTGAACTAACTAACCGGGTACCGGTCGGTAATTCCGATTCCGGTACCCCCTTGCACTCGATGCGCCCTCGCTTGTCTTCCCAGGGGAAGAGGATGCAAGGGTGACGTGGTGCGGCAGACCTTGGCAAAGCAGACACTGTGTTGGGTGGTGATGGGATGAAGCTGCAGCAGCGATGCAGATGGGATGGTGGTGGTGGCAATGTCATGCTATTGAGCACAAGGGGAGAGTGAGAGAGTGAGGATAAGGTGGGCCTAGAGAATAGTGTTCAAAGGTCCAGTTACAAGACTGGAAAAAGACCAGAAAAAGACTGGGACCAGGACTGATGTGGACCGAAAAATGATGGACCGATGAAGACCATAACCGCGGTCCGGTCTACGGTCCCTCCTCATTTCGAAATATTCAAGACTGGGCAAAGACCGGTTTTGACCAGTCTTAACCAGTCTTTCTACACCTCAAGGGAAGTTCATTTACTGCTATCTAATTTGTACTTGGTACTGACTTAGCGCTCAAATTTTATCCAGAAACAATTTGACAACATTCCGGAAGTCGCTGCTTTGGACTTTGAATTCATTTTCATTGTCCACGTCCCATTGTTTGACTTGTATCCATCCACCAAGATCCATCACCACTCATCTAGGGATGCCGCACGCTGTTGCACAATGATGGATAGGGGAGGAGGACACCCAGGGCAGACCCAGGGAGTGGGAGAGCCGCCAAGTGTGTTATCCATTCCACCCCAAGTTCTCTACTTACATACAATTGTCCCCCCCAGTGTGCATACCCTCTGCTGCTGCCTTCTGTACATGCTGCCTTCTCTGCCTAGCTCTGCTCCTTCCCACCACCACACCATGATGTTGCCTCATCACGACGCAACAATGCCACAGGAGGATGGTGTCATCTCTTCTGACGCAACAACGTCAATGTCACAGGACCTGCAGCTTCAACGCCTAATCATCTACTGTCAGCACACCACCGTGACCATCTTAGCAGGAACTGACCATGGTCCCTTGCCACTTCACGACACTACAATACCATGGAATGACATCCGGCTATCCCTACACGTTCACAGTTACACTGCACCATCTATGCATACAATGGGACTGCAATAATTGCATTTCCTGCGGTGTGGAGATGCTAATGTGTACTGCTCACCCCATTCCCTATGTACCGACACCACACATGTTCAGGTCTTGACTGGTCTTAACCAGTTTTCAACTGGTCTGAACCAAGACCAGTCACGACTGGTTTTTATCAGTCTTGTAACTGCCAAAGACCAACGTGAACCGGTCTGTGTCAGTCTTGCATCAGTCCTCTGCAGTCTCTTAACCGATGAGACCAGTCTCAGTCTCGGTCTAATGCCTCTGAGGGCAAAAGACCGGACTGGACCGGACCTTTGAACACTACTAGAGAACGCACCTGGCGGATATCCCGCTGCCTCAGTCTTCCCTGGCTCATTCTGCTGCCCTCGTCCATCATCCGTGGCATCCGCTGGTGGTGCAAGTCAAGCTGGGAAGAATATCTGTATGTATAATGTCTCAGAAATGTGACTAACCAGGTCCAAAATACAAAGTTTTCTTGAGTGTCTGATTTTTGAAATTTTGAAAACTTAGTTGTTGCTTAATTTCCTTGAAATGCAGTGTGATATAACACTCATTAGTCTTATCATGTATTAATCTTGTTATTTTATCTAAGCTACACTTTAATTGAGAGGGAAATACCTTCTTTCCATTGAGATATCATAGTTGAGATTTCCAAAGTTCTAAAAATAAGATTTTTGGGTGTTTTTTCCATTCAAGTAGCTACAGTGATTAAAATAAAAAAATAATTAGAGCAAAAAGTATATCATAGTATGGAGGTAGACTATAGCTTTCTGATGAGCCTAAAATTACTTCAATCTGTGGTGTTCTTGTTGATGACCAAGCACCTGATTACATACAGTAGTGCTATTATCTTTCATCATGTTTTCTAAGATATTATAAGCATGTCATTTGTAGTTGGATACTTGCCACTGGAGAATAGTCAAGCTTAGGCTTGGCCAGAAATTCAGATTCAGCAAGAGCAGAATTCAGATATGCTTTACAAACATTCTTTCTACACCAAGCAGTCATAACAAATGACAAAAGAAAGAAAAAAAACAATCATTCCTCATTCCAATCATAGAAAATTAGTCCAAGAACCTTCTTCATTCTTCATCCATCCAGCTAAATTAATTGTTTAGTTAGCCAATCAAACAGCATTGTTAGGTAGACACTTGCAAATTTGGAAAACTTAAGTGCACATAACTAATGTTTGAAAGTAGGATTGGAATGTTTATCTTCAACACTTAAATTATAACTCACCAGTAGAGACAAAGTGAAGATTAGGCTGAGGATCCTTGTGAGGTGTGGCTTGCACTGCATTCACGCTAAAACACATGAATTGAATAATATTGTTGGGCATTGCTAAATTAAGCACTTACTTCCTAACATACATAATCAATGGCACATGCAAATTTGTGTTAGGAACACCAATAAGTCAAAGAGGATATATTGCGCACAAGCTAATATAAAAGGTAGAAATAAAGTCAGCACAATTGGAAAAGATTTTTTGACAAACAGATACATGCTTCCTAGTGAGGAAATAAGCTCAGCATTGAAAGAATGAGCAGTGCTACAGTGAACATGTATACTCCCTATAAGAATGGGCATCAGTATTTAATATAACATGAGTGTTCCATCTCAACGCACAAGCTGCATAATGACCATTCCATTACCAACAACAAGATTATCAGAAAATGGCAAATTGAAGATGCAGTAGACTTGCATACAAGCTATGCACACAAACAGAATAAGGTTGGGATAACCATGAAGTACAAGTGACATACAATCTAATGGGAGGGAAAATGTTATTATAATGATACATTTCTCAATTGGATATAACTCACAGTCTGATTGAAACCATTATTCAATTCAGTCTAGGGCAAAGAATTCAAATAGATATACAATACCCACAAACTTGAAAAACATCTCAGATCAATGCAAATAGAAAATTGTCTCCACATACACGCTAAAAAGGAATGAATGAGGATGAATCACTTAACTCAAAGCAGATTGCTGACATACGAGCTGAATATTAGTGAGTGAAATATAAAGGTGCCCTAAATAAACATAGAGACTTCCCACATACAAGCTAAAGTAAGCAGGGAGTTAGCAGAACTATATTGACCATGGTAAAGAATTTACTAACATCCTTGCAGTAGAGAAAGGTGGAGAGATAAGTTCCATATTTGACTAAGCAAAAAAAAACTCTTACAAGCTCCTAAAAGAATAATGGTTTAAGTAAAAAGGCTGATAAACATGGGTCTTTTACATACATCTTTGTCCTAAAAGCATAGTAGATTATGCCAGATAAATGGAAAGGGATATTTTAGAGGTAAAATTCCTCATATGAAGTCAAATATCAAACCGTCTGTAAGAGAAAAGAATGTCAATAGCAAGGCACTGACCACCCAACAAAAAAGTACAAACAGTCTAGAATATGGTACAGATGAAAATTAGTGCAGGATGAATAAAACTATAAAAACCTGCATACATTCTAATAATGCAAAGAGGGATTAGAATTATAACAACAGCTTTTGGATGATAATTTCACCAACTACAATGCAATTAGTACAAATAAGCAAGAAGATTGAGAGAAAAACAACATACAAACTAGAAAGAAAAGAAAACTCATATTGAATCTAGTGAGGAGATTCAATAATTAAGAAAGGGCATACAATCTGACAATAAATAACAACAAGAGCAACCACAGAGTAAGGATTGAAGGCAATTTTTCTAGCAATAAAAAAACACACATGCTAGAAAAAAATTAAAGTAAATGATAGTTTCAATGTAAAGCAAGTAAATTAAGATACACACATACTGTTAAGAAATTGTTAGAAGGGCTATATATTGCACAACTGTAGCTCACAATCTAGATTCATAAGTGAGCAGAAAATATAAAGAAGTGAAAAAGAAAAAAAGAAACAAGACCAATAGTCATCAAGGATATGTTTTGGAAAATAGAAAATATTCCAGCAATTACATAGACAACAATTGAATCAAAATTGTTTTAAATTTGAGATGTGCTTACTTTCTGCAAGTAGTATTAGACAATCATTAAATGGATATCATTCTTGAAGCTCCAACTTATGAAACTTACTTTCTGCAAGGAAGAATGGGCCAAAATTAGACCAACATCACACAATTTAGAATGGAACTTGCTCTCTATGGGCAAGAATGGGCTGAAATTAAACCAATATTACTCAATTCAGGATGGGACTTACTCTCTGTGGGCAAAAATGGGCTAAAATTAAACAAATGTTAGTCAATTTAGGATGGGACTTACAAACTGTGGGCAGAAATGGACTAAAATTAGACCAACATCACTCAATTCAGGATGGGACTTACAAACTGTGGGTGGAAATGGGCTGAAATTAAACCAACATTACTCAATTCAGGATGGGACTTACTCTCTGTTGGCAGAATTGGACTAAAATTAGACCAATATTACTCAAGTCAGGATGGAACTTACTTCCTGTGGGCGAGAATGGGCTGAAATTAAACCAACATCACTTAATTTAGGATGGGACTTACATCCTGTGGGCAAAAATGGACTGAAATTAAACCAACATCACTCAATTCAGAATAGGACTTACTCCCTGTGGGCGAGAATGGGCTGAAATTAAACCA